>SNQJ01S0015875.1:19778-84618 GCA_010110895.2 Picea sitchensis | reverse complement strand
CCTTTCCTGAAACATATCTTAATATGTAAGGCTGAAATATCCCTTATAGAAATGGGTCTTGGAATTCCTTTCAGAGTGCTCTGTTTTTCTTCACCAAGACATGTAAATGTCTTGGTATGACAATATAGAACAACATGATGCGTGTCCAACCAATCCATTCCAATTAGGATATCATAATATCCCAATGGTATAATATTTAGGTCAACATTCATATTCACTCCATTAAGAATTATGGGACAACCTCTGACCATCTCACTGATCCTTTTTTTGGTTACAATGGCTAGCTGAACCAAACTTGATTTTTCAATCTTCCTTTTCTCCAAATGTAATCTATCCACTATTTTAGGATCAATGTAATGATGGCTTGATCCTGAATCAGTTAAAATAAAAACATATTGATTAATGATCTTACCTTCCACCTCGATCATATTGGATTGGTACTTTGCTTGTCGATCTTCTAAGGATGCTATGAAAGGTACTCCTTTTGAAAACATTTCTTGAATTTCTTCCAAGTGATCCTACTCTCATTTATGTTCTCAACTTTCTTAAGCTGATCCCACCACATAAAAACTTTTCCATGTAGATGGTAAGTGGTAATTCTGGATTCTAGTTTAGATGAGTAATTGTGCAATTGAAAATACCTCCGAAGTCCAAGAAACCATGCTTCAACATCATATTCACTTTATCTTTCACCATCAAAGGATGGTGGCTTAATCTTACTTATATCTCCTTGCAAACTTTCCAATTCATGTTTTCTTCTTTCTTACCTAACAGGAGACACCTTTGGGATACTTATGGAATATTAAGATGCATAAAATTTACTTGTTGAGTGAGGTGAGTGATGTATATGAGTTTTGATAACACTTATTGAATAACCAACTCTTATGTAGTTATCTCTTCTTTCATGATATCTTCCCTCTTCCTCTTGTCATTAGTTTGATCCATTTTGTGTTTTCCTCTGCAATTGATTTAGGCTTTGCATCACTTGAGCATTCATATGATTTTATTCTCTTATCATCCTATCATTATCTATTTTTTAGCTCTGTAATTCTATTCTTAGGCTTCTCAAAGCCTCTATTAATGTTTCGTTCTCCCCTCTGACCTTGTGTCCATTTGATTTCGTCTCTGCATTACCAACAATGATATTTTTTCCTTTGGCTTATTTATCATGACTAAAGGCTCCCTCTCCTTCATCTATTTCTTGAATATGCATTCTTATCCTATCATCCTATCATTCTTATGATTTTATTCTCTTATCATCCTTTCATTATCGAATTTTTAGCTCTGTAATTCTATTCTCAGGCTTCTCACAATCTCTATTAATGTTTCTTTCTCTCCTCTGCCCTTGTGTCCATTTGATTCTGTCTTTGCATTACCAACACTGATATTTTTTCCTTTGGCTTCTTTATCATGACTAAAGGATACCTCTCCTTCCTCCATTTATTGAATATGCATTCTTATCATGAAATGATATTTTTATACCCCCTAACTCTGCAAAATGTGCAAGAAACCATTTTTGTTAGAAATATGCATATCATAAAAATTTGTCAATTAATGTTGCAAGTCTTTTTTTTTTCTTAATTTATGAATATTTATATCAAAATTATCCAATTTATAATAATTCCATGTTATTTTCCTCTAAATCGTATTTCCAACGACTATAATCATGCCTTGATCCGATCTATGAGATGAAAGTTATGGCTTCCTGAAAAATCCACTTTCACCCCATTTGTGCATTTTCTCCACTGGTGTAATTTTATTAAAATGACAACTTCATTCAAGTGCAGAAAAAAATTTGTTAAGAATTAGAGAAACTGTTGTATGAGGAATAGAGGGCAAGCAAGGTTATGCTGTCGGATTTTCCTGACTCATTTTTCTTGTGGGAGTTAGGATACCTAGCTCGAATAGAGAGTGGTAGCTCGACCTTGCGAGACGAGCTGTGAGCTAGCTTATTCTATGGATTGTGTGCTTGGACCCTTTGCAGCTCGGGGGGCTCAGGGGGAAGAAGAGTATCCCTAGCGTTGGATGGGAGGTATTGATGAGGTATCAACGATTAGCAAGAAAGGAGATGGACAGAGTGCAGGCGCAGGACAACAAGCTTCAGATTCTTCGCCCTTCAATTACGGTACACATGTCTAAAAGTTTATGTTGTAAATTGTTTAGTATTTTTGTATGTAGAAATTATATGTTTATGAAATGGTAATGGTTTTTTGGATCTCTGTGTGTGAATTTATGGGTTCCTTGCCCTTTTCATTTTTCTTCCTGTACCTTTCCCATCTATAGATATCATTCCCATTCGAACCTTCCTTTGGGTTTCCACATCTCTGAGATTTTTTTCCTTTTTACTCAGCTCTGTGTTTTAGTCAGCCTTAAACCCTCTGCGTTACTTCCTTTCTCACAAAAGTTTTTAGGGACTTACACTACCCAAGAATGTAAAGTGTATGGTATTAGTCAACTGGTTAAGTGCTGTAAGGATTGCAACTCTGTAATGGTGGTATTTCCCATGCTATATTTAAATTATAACCCATAATTTCTTGAGCGTTTATGTTGTGTTATATTAAATTTTTGAATTTTATTTTCGAAGTAATTAATTTATGGAATGAATTGGGGCTGCATATTTATCTCGACCTTCCTAAGAACCACAACGTTATTTTACTGTCCCTTCCTTCAGGCTTAACCATTCCCAAAGCTATTCACTGCCTGTAATAATAAATTTGTTTTTCAAAATTTTTTGTTTCCAGGTCCAGATCGAGGGTCGGATTAGTTGTCGGACCCAAGACCAGATGGAGTGTCGGATTAGTTGTCGGACCTAAGACCAGGTGGAGTGTCGGATTAGAAGGTGCCCCATTTAATGACCAACTTATGGTGTGTAGCTCTGGTTTCAAGTCTCTTTCCTTAGCGCCTTGTGTAGAGTTGGGTTGGGAAAATTTCATGATATTTAACCCTTGCAAACCCCTTTTTCTCCTTTGAGTTTTAAAAAGTTGATTTATGTTTCTGATCCCTATGCTTTGTACAATTCTGAAGATATTAGTTCTCTTAAGGAAACCTAGATTCGATTCTTACATTTATTGAGAACTTGGTTTTATTATCGTTCTGCTATTAGGGATTTTTTGTTAATTTATAATCTGGAATAAATTCATGGTGCAATTTTGAACTTCCAGTTGGGCACAATTTAATTTCACCCTCAACTCATTTTTCCCCTGGTGTTTTATTTCTCGATTTCTCATTGCATATTTACACAAGTTTTGGGGTTCATAAAATTACCCAACACAAAATGAATTTACTATGCATACATTCATTCCAAGCTGGAGAGTTTCCCTTTTGATGTTTAAAAACAAATCTTATGTGTGTGCATTCAATTTCGAGTTGAAGTTTCCACTTCTATGTATTAAAACAGATTTAATGTGTATGCAATTGTTTCCAAATTTTATGCTTGTTGGGAGCTATTTGGGTCCCTGCATTAATTATTGAAGGGCCTAAATTAAGTTCGTGACAGATTTATCAGTTTTGGAACTGATATTTGTTGGCTCATTGTAGGCGTATTATAATTTGATTTTACTACTGGTAGAGTCTTAAGAGAGATATCCACTTGATTGATTAAATTTTAAGACTTTGTTGATAATTTCCTGGAAAACGAAATTGGGGATTTATGTTGCCCAAACCTCTGGAAGATTCTGAAATTGTTCTTTAGTCTTGCTGTCACGGTATTCAAATCTGTAGCTGTGATTTTAGCCTTGCAGTATTTTAGAAAACAATTTCAGAATTTAATTGAGTGATTCTGTTATGTTTACTTTTAATTTTCTGAATTTTAATTTCGATTTTTTTTTTTTTTAATTCGAGAATGAAGTTGGGGATATAACCATAGCTTGACCTCTTGAGTGTCCTTGCAATCAGTTCTTGGTCCTTCCCTGAAGGCTTAACCATTCAGAAATCGATTCATTGCCTATAATTTTTAAATTCAAATTTCCAAATTTAGTTCTGTATGGAGTACCAGATGAAGGTTTGGATGGAGGACTAGATTGAGGTTCATATTGAAAAATAAATCGTTTTTTCACAGGTTCAGGGGTTGGAATAGATTCCATAACTCTTCCTTGGATTCTTAACTTTGATTGTAGCTTAACATCTAATCATCTGTTAATTTTTACAACTAATTGGTCGTATTGAATCTCTTTAATGAAATTGAGAAAAGTAAATGTACTCTTATTTATGTAAGAATAAATTACGATCTTCCTTGAATTTCTTTAATGAATTTGCAAGCTGTCGAATTCTTATTTATTACTTATGATGATTTTATCGGTTTTATAATTGGGAACATGATGAGGGTAGCATGTTAAATCGTNATTTCTTCCAAGTGATCCTACTCTCATTTATGTTCTCAACTTTCTTAAGCTGATCCCACCACATAAAAACTTTTCCATGTAGATGGTAAGTGGTAATTCTGGATTCTAGTTTAGATGAGTAATTGTGCAATTGAAAATACCTCTGAAGTCCAAGAAACCATGCTTCAACATCATATTCACTTTATCTTTCACCATCAAAGGATGGTGGCTTAATCTTCCTTATATCTCCTTGCAAACTTTCCAATTCATGTTTTCTTCTTTCTTACCTAACAGAAGACACCTTTGGGATACTTATGGAATATTCAGATGCATAAAATTTCCTTGTTGAGTGAGGTGAGTGATGTATATGAGTTTTGATAACACTTATTGAATAACCAACTCTTATGTAGTTATCTCTTCTTTCATGATATCTTCCCTCTTCCTCCTGTCGTTAGTTTGATCCATTTTGTGTTTTCCTCTACAATTGATTTAGGCTTTGCATCACTTGAGCATTCATATGATTTTATTCTCTTATCATCCTATCATTATCTATTTTTTAGCTCTGTAATTCTATTCTTAGGCTTCTCAAAGCCTCTATTAATGTTTCTTTCTCCCCTCTGACCTTGTGTCCATTTGATTCCGTCTCTGCATTACCAACAATGATATTTTTTCCTTTGGATTATTTATCATGACTAAAGGCTCCCTCTCCTTCCTCTATTTCTTGAATATGCATTCTTATCCTATCATCCTATTATTATTATGATTTTATTCTCTTATCATCCTTTCATTATCGAATTTTTATCTCTGTAATTCTATTCTCAGGCTATAGTACGTGGTAGTCAAGGTGACTATGTATAAGGTTGTATTGGAAATCTGATGGAGGGAACTCTGAGCCAACGACAACCACTATGCTATTGGAGGATTAGACGGTGAGATTGTGATTGTTGATGTCACATATGGGTCTGTCAAAAGGGAAACCGTCAAAGGTCGGGAAGAAGGGTAAGAGATAGGAGTTCGAATATGAGAGGGTCTGAGGTCCATCGATTCGTCAGATACGTCCCTTAAGATCTCAGTCATTGGATCTAGCAGAGCCTGGACATATATGGACGACCTAGGAACTATAACTACAATGCAATTGTACCCTCTGAGAAAACACTGGACGTCATATAAAGTAAATGAGGATCGTTACATCTATCGTGGTGAGTGTCAATGGAGTTATTGGACCTCAAAAATAACACATTTTACAATGCCATTTAATCATTTTTCATTTACTTTACCCTTTCATCATCATTCCCTTCATCACTCATAATTCTACATTTGTCCATCTCTACCCTATATGAGCTCCACATGGCATACTTACACTAAAATAGTTGATTTCCCATGCTTTGATGATTACTTAGAGTAGATATTGTGATTTCCTAACTTACTTATGAAATTCAACAGTTGTGTTGACAATTTTGTAGTTGATTGGCAGTTCTGGTAGTCAATCTGTCCATGCCATTTATGAACAGATGAAGAGGAATATCGAAAATATAAAATATGGGTTTTGTGCAGAATAGGGTCATTTACGTAATAAGAAATGAAAATTTGAAAAAAACAACAAACAAGGGGTGTGTGGTTGAGATTTCCAAAACTGGTCTAACTAGCCTGCAATTATGTAGCTAAGTGGTTTGACCAAGTGGCAACCCATATCCATGAATTTGGGCGCATGGATGTCATGGAATATGATGTTATTATATTATTCAAACTATCTTAGATCAAATCCAAAATTTGGTGGTGAAATATCCACATGTTTAGGATCTATGATTTGTTAGTTGTAGATCCACTTGTTTAGGATCTAATCTCATCTTGTTGTAACTCCTTTCCCTTTTGTGAAGGAGAAACTATATGTATAAATATGAGAGGATATCATTCAACTTGAATATTTAAGGAGTTAAGGAGTTAGAGAGTTAGATAGTAGAGAGTTAAAGGATAGGCTAGAGAATATAGTTCCATATTGAAGAGAAGGACCATTGTAATCATTTTGATGCTAGAATAAAGAGCTTGTATTTGCAGACCAAGAGTTCTTTGTTATAGTCCTTCTTGGTAGCATATGCCAAGAGAGGCAGGGCCCCCTCTCTCTGGTATACGCTTCCCAAATAGCTTATTTTTGTTGTGTGATGTTATTTCATTAGTTGTTCATTTCAATTATTGTCCATTCCTTTACACTGTTTCATTTTTTGCAAGTGTGGTTTACTTATAGAGTTAGGAATTGAAGGCCGAGTTTCTTTAGTGATCAAAAAACAAGTTGATTCTCTTGCTTTTCAACCAAACAAATGTGGTTAATAGTTGAAATATAAGTCCATTGACCTCAATTGAATTGTGTAGCCTTTCATTTCTGCAAGTGTGATCGACCAAGTGTGCTGTGCATCGAAGATCTGAATGTTTGTTAACCCTGAGAATCCAAGAGATAACTGAAAATCCATATGATTCGAACTACAACATAAGATCATCTAATTTTCATTCTTGTTCTTGAAATTTTTAATTCAAATTTCTTAGCTTAGAATTAGTTTCCTACTCCTGCATATATTTTTCCACCATCTCAAAATATTACAAGCTCCCTGGTTGACAATTTGATGAAAAACAATTTAAGCAATTGAATTTCCCGACACTTTTGGCGTCGTTTCCAAGGAGATGATAAAGGGAATATGCATTGGTAATTTGGTTTTTAGTCCTTTCATTTAAGTTTGATGCATGGAAAGGGGAAAGATACTCATGTCAATAGATAACTTGGTGCCAACCGGGTCTTAGTAGCATGAGGTGTCCAAGTAAGTGTTTTTCTTTGAAATTTTCTTTGTGTAGAAGTTGTATTTTTTTTTTAAATACCCCCTCTGCACTAATCCATGTGCAAGACAAGGATTATCATCCAAAAAAGATCCTTCAAAGATGCTCAAGATTTGTTGAGTAAAGAAAGATGTTACTCCAAGAAATCTCTCAATTCCTGGCAGTAGAAGGAAACATATCTGCATTTCAAAAAGAGATAGAGGAGCCAAAGTTCCATGAGCAACAAAAAGATCTAGAAGATTTCCTTGATTCTTCTTATAAATATGGAGAAGAGATCAAAGAGCCATGGAAAACATTTGATGGAGAGCAAGTATTGGAACCTGAGATTGAAGAGTTTCTTGCAAATCTGTACCTGGATACTTTGTGCAAGAGACAAATGTTCGAAGATCTACAAGGTATGATAAAGGAGGACATGCAAACCAACGGTACTAAAGAAGAACATAACCAAAGGAGTATTGGCTACATTGAATAATGGCTCCATATAATTATCGGGCCAGAGCACCACTTCCTCCTTCAATACTTCTTGGCATCAAAACAGTCAGATCAACTGGCCTCCCATATCCAGATAGCCATCAAGGTATATTTTCCATACTTGGATATGAGTGTATTCCTAATATTGTTGTGCACATGGTTTCATTGGAGGTACTTCTATACTTGAGAAGAGGTTTTCCTTTTCCATGTAGAGTAGGGAAATGAATAAATTTCAATAAATAATGCATGTAATTATTAGCTCAGCAACTTAGTCTTAGCAATAAGAAGGGGTCCTCAAGTTGGGTGCAGTCATCCTATTTCCTGCAGTACAGACCTCCTTCACAAGACCTCCTTCACAAGTTTTTCTTGTAGCAAATTATTTTCTAGACATATCTGTTCCTACAAGAAATCAATGACAGTCACCATAAGCATCAATCCTCTTCAACAATAATATTTCAATCTCCTTTGTGCATTCCAACTACACAAAGGCAACACCAAAACTATCATCCTAAGAACAAGTAGTTGTCTAGATTCTCCATTATCTGCTAATGTGTGCAGCCTCATTTCAGATTCTCCATCATCTGCTAATGTGTGAAGCCTCTCCTCCAAGCTCTTCAACTACTCTTGAATGGGAAGCCTTTCCTCTTCAAGATCAACCATTGACTCATCCAAGCTATAATCCAGTTTTTGTTATTCGGATCTCTTTCACTCAACATGCAGATTTTCAGATTCTTCTCTAAGCATATTTAGCATATATTTCTTCAAAGAAGGCGCACCCAAGAAGCTTCTTCCTTCAACATTGAGATGTATGGAGATTGGTGCATCCAAATCAATCTCTAAACAAAAAGATAAGGGATTTTGTACAAAGGAACTCATAGGAAAAACGATATCGTATAAATTTTTCACCATCTGGATGCTCAAATCCATTTCTCCACGAGTTATTGATGCACACATGTATTATTCTCTCTACAAATAGTTATGAAAATTTGCGCCAGAATAGAAGATAGGCAGTTTTATGGGGGGAATTTTGAGAAAATGAAGGAGAATTTTGAAAATCCGCCAATGGGTTTTGTGGGGGACGAGCTCATTTGGGTTCGCGCAGACGATTTCCTCAAATTGTGAAGTATTTGGGAGATACGATGGATTCTTTCAACTGATATTTCCAGAATTATCATTTCAGATGAATTTGAAATCTTTGTTTTGTTTTGTTTGTCAGATCCATGAGAAATGGATATATGAGATCTTTATTACATTGTATTTGGTAAACATTCCAAGAATCAGGCATTAAATCCTAATTTCATTCTTCCAGTCATGAAATCATGGAGGTTTCTCAAAGAGGGGAAGTCATAGAGCAATCATTGGGTGAGGAACATTTGTGTTTCAAAACTCTCCAATGATTTACTACTACCACTCTAGAGCATGGAATGTGGCCTCCAATTTCACCAAGGCCTGAGTGGTGTGCGCTGATGGATAAAAAAGTTGTTGTTGCTACGAAGGATAATGTGTTAATTAACCCAAGATTCGTTGAAATTTTTTCTACAACACCAAAATTGGATTATGGTCGATTTCATCTTCTTGTTTGGCTAGGATTTGGTACGACATTCAAGCATTTTATGGAGGAGGATATAAGAAATCTCCATATGTTGCAACAAATGTACAATGAATGGCCAATCTTTTGGGTTACAATTGATCTAGTTGGAATGGGTTTTTCAAAGGACGATAGCTTCTTTTTATGACAAACTACTGGTATCTAATTATTTATGGGCCATTGGTGAAAAATTGAGAGCTCACTATGTTGAAACTAAATATTTTCTAATGTAGGTTGTTGGACATAAATATCTACTTGAAGGTGATCCATACTTGAAATAACGACTCATATTTCGTGACTCATACACTACAACTCTGAATTTTTGTCAGGATTAAACTTTGAAAAGAATTAGAGACCCCAACCATCATTATAATCTTAGGCCTCATTTGTTGAAGGAAAATTCAACCAAATCGTCAGCTGGATTGGTCAAATTGAATCGAACAAGTGAGTATGCGCCAGGACTGGAAGAACATAGATTTTACGCTATCAAATTGTCATTTTACAGTTAAATGCAAGGCACACTTCGAGCAATTCAGTTTCATGGAGGTATTTTTAAGAATTCAATTTTGCAACATCTTTGTGTTGTTGAGACATCTTTGAAATCTAAAATTATAGCTCGTTATGAGTCTGTTTCTCTGTTTGGAAGAACGTGGTTTCGAGAGAACAACAATTGTAGACATTTTGAAAGGAAAGCGAAAGAGTGTTGATTTCTCTTGGTTGTGGTGTACTACAAATGGCACAGTTTATGATGCAATGAAGTCTATGACTCAACACAATGTAGGAGTATTGTTGGTTGTAAAGCTAGTAGAGGAGAAATCAATTGTAGGGATTATCACAGAAAGAGATTATCTCAGAAAGATAATTGTACAAGGAAGATCTTCGAAAACAACCAAAGTTGGGGATATCATGACAGAAGAAAATAAGCTTATAACCATAAATCCTGATACAAAGGTATTGAAGGCAATGTAACTTATGACAGACAATCATATCAGGCATAGCCCTATTGTTGAGAGTAAACACGTGATTATAAATATGAGACAACATTCCCAACGGTGATGAGACAAAACCATATCAAGAGGTGAAAATCTTTACTCATGCATGTGGATGAATTTGTTTCATACATATTAGTAAGTAAGAGATGTGTAAATTCAGAATGATGGAACTTGGCACTGAAATAAATCCAATCCCACCTCAAAATTCAAGTAATGGTTAGTACAAGAGGTCCTAGAGAAAGATCAAGTTGTTATGAGTAATATGGATATTAAAGGAACTCAAGAAGAGTTCAACAGAACAACAAGCAATCAGAGTAAGCAATCAACAAACAAGAACAATGCTCAAGATGATTAATGTTATGGAGGCATATTTCAAGCAATCGTACCTACAATTTGGAGAAAATCTCTTCTCAGTGTTGCTTCAGGTACATAGATTGTGTGACGTATCTTATTAGACACAAATGTATGGGAGATATTAGCAAGTTTATGTGCTTTAGTACATAGGAAATGTTAAAATATTTACTGTAGGCAACAAATATACCAAGTTTTTCTAGAAATAGTTTTAATTAAATGTTAAAATATTTACTGTAGGCAAAAAATATACCAAGTTTATCTCGAAAGAGTTTTAATTGGGAAAGATGTTGAAAGAACTATGGCAGAAGTTCTAATGCAAAAGCTTCTTGACACAATTTTCAACTTGTTTGATGAAGAAAGGTATGTTCATGTAGTAGATATGCTTATATCCTCGGATTCATGTTCATCTATAAAGGAAAGTACTTCAATGAGTTTGTATTTATGCGTGTGCACTAAATAGAGAACTCCAAGAGAAGATTAAGCTATCCTATCCCTTGTCTTTTACTTGTGAATACTTTATATGCTGCCACAAAGACTCGATAAGCCTTCATGAAGATACCTTTTCCCCTACATCACATTCATGAGGACATGGAAGGTTTTGAGTGTGGGGGAAGGGTGGAGATATCCTTTCCATTCAAACGTCCATAGAAAAAGATCATAAGAATACTCTTTGATTCACCATATTCTTGAAAATCATTTTTTTTCAAATTCAAGTGATTTTCTGTAACTACAGAAAGGTTGTTACAACCATATTTTTATTCTTAGGGACGATCTTTGCACAACATTTGCAAGAAGATGAGGTTGAATTAAAAAAATTTAAGACATGGGTTTTGTGCCCCATGCAGAAAAATGAATAAGATGCGGATGTAATTTCCAGAAAGTGTATATAATGAAGGATCTACAGATACATTTTTGAAGCATATTTTGATATAATTTCCAGATATCATGTAGCTACCTATTTCAAGGGCACGTTTTTGTACGTCATTTGTAAATAATTGAAGTTGAACCAAGAAATTCTGAGACATCGGTTTTGTGCCCCATACAACAAATTGAGTAAAACGTGGACGAAATTTGCAAAAACTGCATGACAAGGGATGCATCTACATGTTTTAAAACTAATTTTATAAAAATTATCAAAATTTTCGTAAGCAGTTACAACCATCTTTATGTAGTCAATTTGTAATTTTGAATGGTTGCACGCATCCCAAGACTAGATCAGAACTTGGAGATGATTTCAAATCAGTACAATATGCCCTTCCACCTATCAACAATGATTTTCAACATTGTTCAATTTTCAAGTTTTCAAGCATGAATAAAGATCAAATTTTCAGCATTTCTGTAGCCACAATTCAATAACAATCAACAGATTCAAATTCATCTTCAACGTCAACATCAATTATCTTCTTAAAAAAAAAATACTCTCCATACCTTCAAGTTCAGATCGACATCATCAACAAAATTCTCCAACAACAGATCATCATGGTAGAAATTAAAACCTACAAGCAGTCCAAAATGACCAACATTTTCCTTACCACATAATGTAGCCGGATTACAACCAAAGTGTTTTTATCCTATTTCAACACACATCAAAAGAACTAGAGCTTAACATTTGTCTCTCAAATCAACATACATCAGGTGAGGTAGAGTTTAACATTTGTCTCTCAGGCCATCAGGAGAAGGTAAATTCGGGTAAGCAATTTCTATTTCTAGGTAGTCATCTAACTGAGAATTCATGAACATGAAATTCTTGAATCTTTTCATATTTTCCATTCATTCATTTCCTTACACTCCATTTCTTTACACATTACATATCATATTTCATTATCTACCCATCATCATCCATCTCCATGTGGCATCAATGGCTATGAAAAAGCCAAGTGTAAAAAAAATCCTTTCCATTTAGGTCTTGTATCATATATGTCGGATTCCGTAGTGAAACATCATTCCAATCTCCCTGTTTCATATATGGAATATATTACTAAGAACATGAAAATATCATTTCTGCAATTAAAATGAAGGTTCTTATATCTTGTTCATCTCTGCCTTGCCATAGAAAAAAAAATATGTGTATCATGCAAAGAGATTGAAGACAATATATACCCAGACATTACCTCATATGTATCTTTGATTGCATGAGGACATGCAATGATTTGATTGTGGGGGAGGTGTTGGACCTCAGAAATAACACATTTTACGATGTCATTTAGTCATTTTTCATTTACTTAACCCTTTCATCATCATTCCTTTCATCACTCATAATTCCACATATGAGCTTCTAGTGGCATACTCTAAAGTAGTTGATTTCCCATGCTTTGATGATTACTTAGAGTATATATTGTGATTTCCTAACTTACTTGTGAAATTGAACAGTTGTGTTGACAATTATGGTAGTCAAACTTTCCACGTCATTTATGAACACATGAAGATTAATCTCGAAAATATAAAATATGGGTTTTGTGCAGAATAGGGTAAATTAGGTGATCCACAAGGAAAATATGCAAAACATACCAACCAAGGGGCGTATGGTTGAGATTTCCAAAACTGGTCTAACTAGCTTGCAATTCTATAGCTAAGTGGTTTGACCAAGTGGCAATCCATATCCATGAATTTGGGAACATGGATCTCATGGAATATGATGTTATTATCTTATTCTAATTATATTAGATCAAATCTAAGATTTTGTGGTGAAAGATCCACATGTTTAAGATCTAGGATTTGTTAGTTGAAGATCCACTTGTTTAGGATCTAATCTCATCTTGTTGTAACTCATTTTTCTCTTGTGAAGGAGAAGATTTATGTATAAATATGAGAGGATATCATTCAACTTGAATAATTATGATCGGTCTAAACATAAGCAAGATCCTTCTAAGGATTGGAAGATAAAGGGTAAGAGTGGATTCTAGAAGAAGGGATTCAAATCATTCCCATATAAGAATCCAAAGAAAGGATCTCGGTTTGGTCAACCAAGTAGAAGTGTGCATCAACAAAATTTTCCATCTCAAAGTGGAAACAAGCCAACAAAGTAGAGGAACCAAAGAAAGGACCTTTACAATGTTGGGGTTGCAGAGAACCACATCTATTGAGGGATTGTCCTAATAGGTAAAAGGACAATAAAAGTATTTATCATGTGCAAGAAACTATTATTGTCAATGACATGGCCAAAATCATTCCCAAGATATATGAAGCTATGGAAATCTACAAGTAGGCCACCAAGCTTCTGTAGTGGAGCTAGAATGTATAATTTTCGAGCAACCTATTTCTATTTTAATTGACCCTGGATATAACCTTAGTTATATTTCACCTCAAGTTGTTGAAGCATGTTCCATAAAGAGAAAGAAACATGCAAAGGCATGGATAGTTCAGTTAGCCACAGGGCAAAGTGGAAAGTGGCAGAAGTGATAGAAGATTATCCATTTGGAATGAGTAGATTGCATACTCGAGCAACTATGAATATCCTACCTCTGGGATCATATGATGTGTTGTTAGGTATTGATTTCTTATCATCTCAGAAGGAAAAATTAAATTTTTATGATAAGACATTAGAGTATGAAGATGAGGAATGCAATGCAATGCAAGAGTTTTGCAAGGCATTCAAAATCCAGTATTAGTTAGAAAAATATTGGCATTACAGCTTAAGAAATTCAACAGGAAAGGATGCCCCCTTGTATGCAATACAAGTGCTTAATTCAGAAGAAGGAAAGGAATTGAAGGTCGAAGATCACCCTGTTTTGTGGGAGTTTAAGGATGTGTTTCCAGAAGAGGTGTCTGGAGTACCTCCTAAGAGAGATCTTGGTTTTTTGATGGATCTTGTGCTTGTAGTACTAGCATAAAAAAATACCCTACATGATGAGTACACCAGAATTGGTGGAGCTGGAGGTACAACTGAAAGAAATGTGAGATAAAGTTTAGATCAGGCTGAGTGTGTCCTCATGGGGAACTCTAACTTTGTTTGTGAAAAAGAAGGATGGAACATTGCACTTGTGTATTGATTACAGGAAGTTAAACAAGATGACCATAAAGAATAAGTATCCATTGTCGAGGATTGATGACCTCTTTGATCAACTTAGAGGAGATATGGTTTTCTCTAAGATTGACTTGAGATCTAGATACCATCAAGTCAGGATCAAGTACGAGGACATCCACGAGACAACCTTTAGAACAAGGTATGGACACTATGAGTTTGCGGTGGTGCCATTCGGACTTACCAATGCACCAACTACTTTCATGTGCTTGATGAATAATTTTCTCAACAAATATTTGGAAAAGTTTGTCTTGGTGTTTGTTGATGATATTTTGGTGTATTCCAAGACTAGAAAAGAGCATGAAGAGAATCTCGGGATGGTGCTACAAGTGTTGAGAGATCACCAGTTATATGCTAAATTCATCAAGTGTGACTTGTTTCAGAAGGATATCTAGTATTTAGGCCACATAATATAAAGAAAAGGACTGGCAATAAATCTTGAAAAGATCAAGTCAATTATGGATTGGATTGCCCCTTGAAATGTGATAGAGGTAAGATCTTTCATGGAATTAGTTGGTTATTATAGAAGAATTATAAAGGGATTTTCCAATATTGGTCATCCCATTACTTCATTACAGAGAAAAGGAAAAAAATATATATGGTTAGCAGAGTGTGAAGCAGACTCTGCAAAGGATTTCTTGGTTTATACTGGTTCTTATAAAGAAGGAATCAATGGAGTCCTTATGCAGGAAGGGAAAATGATCAGTTATGAATCACAAAAGCAGAATGATCATGAGCATAGGTATGTCACCCATGATCTGAAGCTCGCAAAAATTGTGCATGCATTGAAGAAGTGGAGGCATTACTTGCTCGAAAGGAGTTTTTTCTTGGTGACAGACCATTGTGGTCTGAAGTATTTGTTTGACCAACCAAGTTGAAGGCTAGACAAGCCATATGGATGGTGTTGATCAGTGAGTTTGAATTTGAAATCAAGCACATAAAGGGAAAGGAGAATAGAGTGGTAGATGCACTCAGTTAGAGTGTCAATATAATACACATAACATCAATAAGTGTGGGAGAGTCTAACATCCAACAAATGATGAAAATCCTCTCACAAGAAGAGGAGTTCTTCAATCAGGTGAGAGAAGGTTTGCAACAAGAACCCAAGGAGAGAAGGTATGAAGGATATTATCTTGGGGATGATAAATTTCTTCTATACAACCACAGACTGTATGTTCCTAGTTCAACAGAGTTGATGCACCTATCTATGGATGAATTCCATAGGATACCCTAAGTAGGTCACCCTGGTTACCAAAAGATGGTAAGAACAGTAAGGAAGTTGTGTTATTTTCCAATAATGAAGCAAAACATCACATAATACATTTCCAAGTGTTTGGAGTGTAAGCAGGTACAATTTGAACTCAAACACCATGCAGGATTGTTGCAACTATTGCCAAATCTAGAATGGAAATGGGAAAAAAATTCCATGGATTTCATTACTGGTTTGCCAAGGAAAGTTAGGAAACATGATTCTATTATGGTGGTGGTATATAAGATGAGCAAGGAAGCTCACTTTATTCCCATTAAATCTACTTTTAAAGCCATATGGTCGCTAACATTTTCTTGAAGGAAAATTTCATATTGCATGGCTTACCCAAGACCATAATCTCAAACATAGATGATAAGTTCACCTCAATTTTTTGGAAAATCTTGTTTGTAGACTTGGGAACACAGTTAGAGTTTAGGACAACCTACCATCATTAGACAGGTGTTCAGACCCAAAGGGTAAATAGAGTGCTAGAGGACATGTTGAGGATGCATGTTATGCATCAACCCAAGAAGTGGGAAGAATATATACCCTTGGTAGAATTCGTCTATAACAATGGTTACCATGAATCATTGAAGATGAGCCCATTTGAGGTTAAATATGGCAGGAAGACAAAGTTCCAATTATTTGGGACAATCTAGTGGACAAGATCACACTTGGACCAGAACTGTTGAAAGAAATGGAACATGCTATGATTAGTGTAAGACAAAATTTGAAAATAGCTCAGGATAGAAAAAATAGATATGCAGATAGCAAGAGAACTCATAAAGAGTTCAAGGTGGGAGATAATGTGTATATCAGGGTAAAATCCAAGAGAAGATCCCTTTAGATGGGGACTTGTGATGCAGGAGCATCTCCCACATCAAGCGAGCCAGCGCGGAAGCAAGAGACAGTTGAACAAGCGCCAGCGCGAATTTTGAAACACCTTGGAGTTGTTGCACAAATCTTAAATGAGAAATTAAGGAGAGGTGCACATGTATGATGTAAACGGACCTTGAGCCTTTAGCTCTCGTCCTTAGTAGGTAGAAGGCATTTAAAGTAGTTAATGCAGGTAGATAGAACTTAATTTTAGATTAGACAGTTTTATAGTGTAAGAGGGAAACGGGATATAGACACCCTCATTATGTATTGTAACATTATTATGAAGCATTGGAGCATAGAAGAGAAGCAGAGAAGTTGTGTAAGAACACCCATGTACTGATATTTGAATTAATAGAAGAGTTTGATTCAAATTCATGGTTCTGTGTTTATTCTCTGTATATGCATCTTTGAATGATATGCTCAGGAATGTTTGCTTCCTGATATACATTTGCTTTATGTGCTGTGTATATGATTTCATGTTTGAGGTTGAAGTCTGAAAGGAAGAAGGAATGAGTTTCAATTGTTTCTCTATTTGAGCAAGGGTTCCTACAAGGAGTGCAATCGAATTGTCCGCAAGGAGTGCGTTGAGGTAGGGCTCAGATAGTTAAGATTTTGTTCTCATATTCGCTCAGAACTGCAGTTGATCACAAGAGCCGTGCAAGGAGTGCGCAAGCCAAGTGAAGCCTTAGGGTTGCGAACTTAAGAAAATTGTTTAGGGACTGCTGTTGCAGGTGTGCGCAGGGTCGAAGGAATTTCATCACTTGGAGGTGTCTGAAGGCTGCCACAAGGAGTGCGCGCAAGAGTCTTTCTAAGACTCAGAGTTAAAGGAAGCTCAGGAAGGATAGGGCTTTCAAATTTTTTGAAGGGTAGCACAGAGAAGTTGTGCCATGAAGCTTGTAAGAAGGCGTTGTAAGTTTACGCTGCAGGTGGACGAGTTCCGCGGAGGAGCACTTAGTCATTTCACAGATTTCATCAGGAGGAACGAACAGTCAGAATTCTCCGAGGAGAATTCGTGAATTTCCGTGGGCCGTTGGATCTCGCGGAGAAGCAGGGAAGTTACAACGCAAGTGTGGAAAAGTTCAAAGCTCAGGAGGGGGCAGGACCGTAGATCGGAGTCACAGGGACCATCGGATCTTCTCGTGGATTAGTATATCGGGGTTTCGTCGGGTGAAACTCTGTAATATTGAAACGGGAATCGTGAAATCGCAATACGCGACATCCCGATAGCCATAAGGATTGTGTGGGGCCACAGTGGAGTTGGCGAGTGGACAAGTGGTGCACCACATCGGAGTTTTGCAGCGAGAAGTACCGAAATATGTGCATTAGGATTCGCGATATTGCGAACTCTGAAATGTCGATGGAGTAAAGGCATTGAAAGTCAAAACTCATGCGTGTGTCAGAGTTTCGGTGTATCGGGCATTGGGATTCGCGGATACGAGTGGTTCGACATCACGAGTGTCGAATTTGCGATAGAGAAAACCCCGATAGGAAAAAGGTCAGTGTTGACTATTTGTCAAGTCTTGGGGATTTGAGAGACCTACGCCCAACCATTGGATTCACGAAGTCACGAAGTCTGATCTCCCGATTTCAAAGAGGGGACCTCACGAAGACTGTTGTGGGTGCAGATTTCCCGATAGGGAAATAGAAGAGTTGTTTAAGAGTTCTTCGGGCCATAAGGGAAAGAAAGATCTTGTGGGTGCGTGGACCTTTCGACCCGTGGGTTGTGAAGGAAGGACGTCGGCATCAAGTGGTATCAAAGCACAGAAAGATTCTTTTCTCTCTATAGCAGAGAAGAAGAGAATTCGCCATGCCACCAAAAAAGACATAGACAGTCACTCGATCCACCAAAGGATAGGGAAATTCCACGGAGAAGAGGTAGGCAGATGCAAAATCCAGAAATGGAGAGACAGATGCATGATCTACGAGCTAGACTCGAAGAGATGGAGACAGTGAAAAGACGCACAGTTAGTGTGGGGGATCTTAGTGATTCCAAGAGTGAAGCTGAGGCTAAACGTGAAGAAGAGGTTGCAGTTGAAGATGCATCAAATGAGCGTTTGATCAGAGCTATTGCCAGGATGGGTGCAAGAGATAAAATGGACATTCCAGTTTACGAGGGAAACTTGGATGCAGAGGAGCTTCTAGACTGGATTAGAGCTCTAGACACATACTTCGACTATGAAGATGTCGAAGAAGATAAGAAAGTGAAGCATGCTATCACGAGATTGAAAGGACATGCAACATTGTGGTGGGATGAACTACAAGCTGACAGATGCTGCAAGGGTAAGCAGAAGATCAAGAGCTGGGACAGAATGATCGCGAAGATGAAGGCGAAATTCATCCGTAGGGACTATCAAATTACTTTGTTTAGGAGGATGCAAAACCTAAGACAGACGCTGATGACAGTGAAAGAATACACTGAGGAATTCTAAAAAATGGACATTAGGGCAGGTCATCGGGAGAGCGATGATGAGAAATTTGCCAGAAACATGAATGGCCTGAGATATGATATCCAGGATGAGATGAGCATGGTAACCATCTGAATGGTGGAAGATGCTTATCAGATGGCTCTGAAAGATGAGGAGAAGTTGAGCCGAAAGCAGAGTCAGAGGGGTCGAGGCAGAAGCCAGCCCAGAGGAAAAGAAGTTGCCCAGGACAAATACCAGAAGCCCAAAGAGGACTAGAAGAAACCTCAGACTCGAACAGAGAGAGGTGGAACCTCACAGCGAGGGCAACATACTGAGCAGAAGGGAGATTATGCCGACAATAATACTTTTCCTCGTACTAGAGGTAGAGGAAGAGGAAGAGGTGGAGTAATCACATGCTTCACATGTGGAAAGAATGGGCACAAGTATTACGAGTGTCCAAACAAAAGGAAGGAAATTGGAGAAGCTCACATCGCTGAAGCACAAAGGCGGGATGTTGAGGAAAAAGACGTTGAAGGTGGAAGATCGTTGATGATGCGAAAAGTCCTTTTGACACTCGAGAAGGAGGTGGAGAGTTTAGTCCAAAGGACCAGACTTTTCAGGACTTCTTACAAGACCAAGGACAGGGTATGAAAGGTCATCGTAGATAGTGGTAGCACGGATAATCTCGTATCTACAGAGATGGTAGAGAAGCTGGAGCTAGAGACAACTGATCATCCAAGCCCATACAGAGTTTCGTGGCTACAAAAAGGACACCAGGTAACTGTCACTAAACAATGTTTAGTTGAATTCAAGATAGGAGGATACAATGATAAGATATTATGTGATGTCATTCCTATGGATGTTTTTCATCTATTGTTGGGTAGACCATGGAAATATGACAGGAATGTGATTCATGATGGGTGAATGAACACATACAACCTGGAGAAGAATAGGAGGACACACATGTTGCTTACAATTAAGGATAAGGAGATGAAGCCGGAAGTAAGCAACACAGTACTTCTCATGAGTGGGAAGGAGCTTCTTACATAGGTTAAGAAGAAGGAGGATCCACAGTTTATTGTGGTTCGAAAGCCTAGGATTGTTCTAACTAGCACGAGAGTGGATGATTTACCCGAAGAGGTTCAGGAACTGCTAGAAGAGTTCGCTGACATCATAGTGGATGAATTACCTCGTTCGTTGCCACCGATCAGGAGTGTGAGTCATCATATTGATCTCATACCAGGAGCCAGTTTGCCAAACAAAGTCGCATACAGGTTAACGCCGCAAGAGAATGAAGAGGTTAAGAGGCAAGTCCAGGAGTTATTGGACAAAGGTTTGGTCAGGGAGAGCTTGAGTCCATGTGTTGTTCCAACAGTACTCAGTCCGAAGAAAGATGGAGGCTGGAGGATGTGTACTGGCTCAAGGGTGATTAACAAGATAACCATCAGGTACAGATTTCCATTGCCGAGGATGGATGATCTGATGGATTGCTTGAGTGGGGAAAAATATTTTTCAAAGATTGATTTGAAAAGTGGTTATCATCAAATCCACATGAGAGAAGGTGATGAATGGAAGACAACATTCAAAACCAATGAAGGGTTGTATGAATGGCTTGTTATGCCGTTTGGCTTAACAAATGTGCTGAGTACCTTCATGAGGTTGATGAACGAAGTCCTAAAGGAGTTCATCGGAAAATTTGTCATTGTGTACTTGGATGACATACTGGTTTACAGTAAGATAGTGGCAGAGCATCTGAAGCATTTGGCTATAGTGATGCAGAAACTACAGCAGGAGAAGTTGTTGATAAATATGAAAAAGTCCTCATTCATGAAGACAGAGCTCATTTACTTGGGGTTTGTTATTTCGGCAAATGAGTTGAGGATGGATCCAGATAAAGTGGAGGTAATCAAGAATTGGCCATCACCGAAAAATATATTTGAGGTGAGAAGTTTTCACGGATTGGCTAGTTTCTACCGAAAATTCATCAGGAATTTCAGTGGAATTAGGACAGTGATGATGGACACAGTGAAGAAAAGACACAAGTATTTTCACTGGACAGAGGAGGCCGCGAAGAGTTTCAATCTATTGAAGAGGAAGATCACGGAACGACCAGTTTTGGTGTTGCCGGATTTCCAAAGGACATTTAAGGTGAAATGCGATGCAAGCGGATTCGCAATCGGGGCAGTCTTGAGTCAGTAAGACAAGCCGATAGAATACTTCAACGAGAAGCTGAATGAAGCGAAAGTGAAGTACTCCACATATGATAAGGAGTTTTATGCTATCATACAGGCATTGAAGAAATCGAGGCATTACTTGATTCTGAAAGAGTTTGTCTTATACAGTGACAATCATGCACTGCAGTTTGTGACTCAACAGGAGAAGTTGAATCAGAAACATGTCAAATGGGTTGAGTATATGCATAATTTCACTTTTGTGATAAAACATATTTATGGTACTGCTAACAAAGTGGTTGATGCTTTGAGCAGGAAGTGTTTGTTGTTGCAGGAGTTCAAAGTCAAAACGTTGGGTTTTGATGATCTCAGGTTTACGCTGATGATTCAGATTTTAAGGAAGCATATGAAGCAGCTGAGAATCCAATTCTCAAGGACAGAAGCCAATGGATGGACTACATGATCCAGGAAGGATTGTTGTTCAGGGGCAATCAACTGTGTATTCCGAAATTCTCCATGAGGGAGAATCTGCTGAAGGAGAAACACAATGGAGGATTGGTCGGACACTTTAGTCATGACAAGACATTCACAAAATTGAATGAGTCATATTTTTGGCCGGGAATGCGAGAAGATGTCAGGAGATTTGTGGACAGATGCAGAATTTGCCAGCATTCGAAGGGAAGGAAGCAGAATGCAGGGTTTTATCAACCATTTCCCATACCAGAAAGGCCATGGGATGCAATTAGCATGGATTTCGTATTGGGGTTTCCAAGAACACAAAGAGGTTGTGATTCGATCTTTGTGGTGGTGGATAGATTTTCCAAGATGGCACACTTCATTCCATGTCAAAAAACCATTAACGCAACTCACATTGCGAACCTGTTTTTCAAAGAGGTCATTCGACTTCATGGTTTGCCAAGGAGTATAGTTTCGGATCGAGATACTAAATTTATAGGGAATTTTTGGAGGACCTTATGGAAGAAGATAGGAACTAACTTGTCGTTTAGTTCTGCTTATCATCCTCAGACGGATGGACAGACAGAAGTGGTAAACAGAAGTTTGGGAGACTTGCTGAGAAGCTTGGTGACAGAACACCACAGACAGTGGGACAACATATTACCCCAGGCAGAGTTCGCCTATAACGATTCGGTTAATAGGAGTACAGGGCAGAGTCCATTTCAGGTTGTTTATGGAATGCAGCCGTGAGGAATTTCTGAATTAAGGGATTCAAAACAGACTGCAACTAGGAGTGCTAGTGCAGAAGAATTCACAGAGGTGATGAAGGAACTTCACTGTCAGGTGAAGGAGCGATTACAGAACTCAAGCCAAGAATATAAACACAGAGCCGATCAACATAGAAGACAACTTCAATTTGGGGTTGGTGATCTGGTTCTGGCACATTTGCGAAAGGAAAGGTTCCCAAGAGGAACATAAAATAAATTGAAGATGAAGAAAATCGGGCCATGTAGGGTCTTGAGGAAATTTGGGGCGAATGCTTATGAGATTGAATTACCCAATGGGATCGAAATTTATTCGATATTCAATATCTCGGATTTGTACCCATATAGAGCTGGGGAAACAGAAGATGAACAGCCAGTGATCCAGTGGACGAAGCAGATGCCAGTTGCAGATCAGTCGCAGATGGAGCGCATACTGGACAAGAGAGTGAGCAAGAGGACTAGGAGGAAAGAATACTTTGAGTATCTGGTCAAGTGGAAGAACCATCGAGTTGAAGATGCCAGCTGGGAGACTGAAGCGGAGATCCAGAGACATGGACAGACCGTGCACGAGCTCATGGAAAGGATCCCATGAAAAGTTTCAAGCAAGGGAGTATGATGCAGGAGCATCTCCCACATCAAGCGAGCCAACGTGGAAGCAAGAGATAGCTGGACAAGCGCTAGCGCGAATTTTGAAACACCTTGGAGTTGTTGCGCAAATCTTAAATGAGAAACTAAGGAGAGGCGCACTTGTATGATGTAAACGGACCTTGAGCCTTTAGCTCTCGTCCTTAGTAGGTAGAAGGCATTTAAAGTAGTTAATGCAGGTAGATAGAACTTAATTTTAGATTAGACAATTTTAGAGCGCAAGAGGGAAACGAGATATAGACACCGTCATTGTGTATTGTAACATTATTATGAAGCATTGGAGCATAGAAGAGAACCAGAGAAGCTGTGTAAGAACACCCATGTACTGATATTTGAATTAATAGAAGAGTTTGATTCAAATTCATGGTTCTGTGTTTATTCTCTGTATATGCATCTTTGAATGATATGCTCAGGAATGTTTGCTTCCTGTTATACATTTGCTTTATGTGTTGTGTATATTTCATGTTTGAGGTTGAAGTCTGAAAGGAAGAAGGAATGAGTTTCAATTGTTTCTCTATTTGAGCAAGGGTTCTTGCAAGGAGTGCAGTCAAATTGTCCGCAAGGAGTGCATTGAGGTAGGGTTCAGATAGTTAAGCTTTTGTTCTCATATTCGCTCAGAAGTGTAGTTGAGCATAGGAGTTGTGCAAGGAGTGCGCAGACCAAGTGAAGCCTCAGGGTTGCAAACTTAAGCGAATTGTTTAGGGACTGTTGTTGCAGGTGTGCGCAGGGTCGAAGGAAGTTCATCACTTGAAGGTGTCTGAAGGCTTCTGCAAGGAGTGCGCGCAAGAGTCTTTCTAAGACTCGGAGTTAAAGGAAGCTCAAGAAGGATAGGGATTTCGAATTTGTTGAAGGGTAGCGCAGAGAAGTTGTGCCATGAAGCTTGTAAGAAGGCATTGTAAGTTTACGCTGTAGGTGGACGAGTTCCGCAGAGGAGCACTTAGTCATTTCGCATATTTCATCAGGAGGAACGAACAATCGAAATTCTCCAAGGAGAATTCGCGAATTTCCGTGGGCTGTTGGATCTCGCGGAGAAGTAGGGAAGTTACTGCGCAAGTGTGGAAAAGTTCGAAGATTAGGAGGGGGCATGACCGTAGATCCGAGTCACAAGGATCGTCGGATCTGCTCGTGGATTCGTATATCAGGGTTTCATGGGGTGAAACTCCGTAATATTGAAATGGGAATCGCGAAATCATGATATGTGACATCCCGATAGCCATAAGTATTATGTGGGGCCACAGTAGAGTCGGCGAGTGGACAGGTGGCGCACCACATCGGAGTTTCGCAGCGATAAGTCCCGAAATATGTGCATTAGGATTCGCGATATTGCGAACTTCGAAATGTCGATGGAGTAAAGGCGTTGAAAGTCAAAACTCGCGCGTGTGTCGGAGTTTCGGCGTATTGGGCATCGGGAGTCGGGGATATGAGTGGTTCGACATCGCGAGTGCCGAATTCGCGATAGAGAAAACCCCAATAGGAAAAAGGTCAATGTTGACTAGTTGTCGGGTCTTGGGGATTCGAGAGACCTACGCCCGACCATTGGATTCGCGAAGTCACGAAGTTTGATCTCCCAATTTCAAAGAGGGGATCTCATGAAGACTGCTATGGGTGTAGATTTCCCGATAGGGAAATAGAAGAGTTGTTTAAGAGTTCTTCGGGCCGTAAGGGAAAGAAAGATCATGTGGGCGCGTGGACCTTCCGACCCACGGGTTGTGAAGGAAGGGCATCGGCATCAACTTGTGATAAGTTGGTACCCTGCTATTATGGACCATTTGAAGTCCTGAAAAGAGTGGGACCAATAGCATATAAACTAGCCTTTCCACCTATTGTTAGAGCTCACAATGTGTTCCATGTATCTTTATTAAAGAAATATGTTCATGGTTCTAATCATGTTATTGATTGTAATGTGATACAGGTGGAACAAGAGGGAGAATGCCAAACCGAACCTCAATGCATACTAGACAAGAGAGAAACAATGCTTCAGAACCGAGCCATCATGCAGGTCAAGGTGAAATGGAAGCACTTTGGAGCAAATGAGGCTACTTGGGAACTGGAGGATGCCATAAGAGTGGCATACCCATTTTTTTTTACACATAATTGTATGTGTATATGGTGTTTTAAACACTGAGGACGATTCTTCTTTAGGGGGGGGGAATGCAACATCCTGTTTTCCCCCATGAATATAATTATGCTAAGACTTCATAAAATGTGATTATGAATCATGTAATTATGCTATTGATTAATAGAAAACACCATAAAACTGAATGAGAGGGAAAAACATCGAGTACTAGCCATTATATCATAGGTGGGAATTGATGAAGTAGATTTGTTGAAGTGGAACCGAGAGGTTTCGATGAAGAAAATAGAAAAATGTCTTAGGAAGGCATCATATATTTGCAAGACATAAATAAACACCTGCCAGTGTGCTTGAACCGACATGGATCCACATGATCAGTTATAGGTGACAATATTGGTTGTTGAAGTAGTTATAATTGCTTACAGATTGGGTTTCTTGAAGAGGAAAAGGTTAGTTAAAAACATGACAAAAGGACTCCTTTAGAATTAATATCATTGACTAGAAGTCGCGTTTGACAACAGTCACGAGGATCCCAAGGAACTGTGTGGAAAAATATACCAAAGGTGGAAAACATCACCCAAATGCACGAGAGATGCATAGAGACAAAGACATCAAGAAAGGACGAAAAATAAAGTTCATAGAGAGAGGACTAAAAATGCGCTCAAGAAATTACAGGAGCTAGAGGAGTTGTGAACAAGTTCTCACAATGAACCATAGAGAAAACAACAAATTGCAGACTCACGGTCGGACGAAGCGATGAGGAGGAGACTCACATGCTTACTCTGAGAAACATAGATGTGGGGAATCTCTCTTGAAGAAAATATGAATATTTCCCAAGAGAATAATGGTCACCCCAGAACAAAGGAGACCCAGATCCAGATTGAATCAATAGAGGGCCACAACTTGGTACTTATTGGAAAGAAACTGACATTGGTAAGGGGAGGTCGTTGAGGAACTATATAATAGAGAATAGACTCCCTTGTGTAGAGGAAATTCAGTTGGGAAGGTGTATGATAAACTCATGGAGGCCCTAAGCTTAGTGGGAAGAGGGAAACTTCTGTCGTTGTTAGTGGAGTGAAGGAACGTAACCTTCCTGAAACATTTGGTTGGAAGTTAGCTTAATCAATCCCCTTGTGATATCATGGCTTGGAACATGGGTGACATGTTGTAGGAAGGCACTCTACAACATAGCCTAATGTTGGGAGGAAAGGATTCCTCTCTCAGTTAGTTGGATGGTGGAAATATTTCACTAAACAAATAAGTATAAGTAATAAATGTGAATGCATAGAAGGAATGGTTGAATTCCTTAGTAAAATGGAGTGTGTATGTTTGTGTTCATTGTTAACCCAATAGATCTATGTAACCAAGAAAGTTGTGTAAGAGTAGGGTGTATCCCCATGAGTACCGCAAGTCCTTGAAATGGAAAGCTTGAAGTAAATAAACCTTCACTAGTGGAGTAATGTCAATAATGGGTATAATCTTGTGGGGAATGCAAGTTTTTGAAATAGAAATATTGCAAGATATGAATAAAATCCTCATCAAGAATTGACAAGAGTATCATAAAGATGAGGAGAGTTTTCTGAGTAGTTTGGGAGTCTTAAGCCTTGTGAAAACCTCTTGCCTTTAAAATGTAAAGCTTGCAGGATATGCAAAAAATCATCCAAGGTCAAGATGAAATTGTCTTAGCCATTTTTAGAGTGAGAATGAAAGCCAAGGAGGTCCATAGAACCTTAGTGATAGCCTAGAAGAAACCATGAAATGGTTAAGTACCAAATCAAACTGTAATTGGAGAAAACTAGTGTTTGAGTTAGGGTGGATCACAACCTTTGATTCAACGTAGCGAGCACATCTAGACTGTTGGTCGGAGTACATGATAGTCAAGGTGACCAGGTATAAGGTTGTATTGGGAATCCAATGGAGGGAAATATGAGCCAATGACAATTCTTGTTCTATAGGAGGATTAGATGATGAGATTGTGATCATCGATGTCACATATGGTTCTGTCAGAAAGGAAACCATCGAAGGTCGGGAAGAAGAGTAAAAGATAGGAGTCCGAAGACAGAAGGGTCTGAGGACCATTGATTCATCAGATACGTCTATTAATAACTCAACCATTGGATCTAGTAGAGTCTCAACAAATATATAGGACCTAGGAACTGTAACTACAATACAGTTGTACCATTCGAATAAACCCTGGACGTTAGATAAAGTGAACGAGGATCATTAGATCTGTCATTGTGAGTGTCATTAGATTACGTTGGTTGGAGTGGTTTATGATACAAGAGTGGGTGCACTCCGATGATAAGGGACTCTGAGAGCGAACGTGATTCATCGATTGAAAAGTGGGCATGATGAAACCTTCGTTGTCATATCGTTGTGGGTACCACTTAATCACCTAAGGAATAAAGGGAGAGGAAAGTGATAGCCAACATGTAAGTTTGAGAACCAAGGAAATCAAGCTCTTTGATTCCCAAGTTTGAGAACCATTGGATCTGAAGTCGTCAGAAGTGAATTTTGGGGTTTGTAACCTACCATTCTCATGGGAAAGAGTATGATTCAAACCATACTATTGAACTGTTGACTCGGAGCAATGCTAACTGCCCGATTGAGGGTGTCTAGGTCCCTAGTCACTGTAGCGATACTTACAGAAGGATTTCGTTGGAAATTTGGTTGATTAAGTGAGTTGTTAAATATTAAATATTGTGATAAGAGAAGTATTCACCTAAACACTGATGAACTAATACCAAGGAAAGTAAACCGAGTACTTACCCCAAGGACTGAGGAGAAAACCTAAACATCCCACTAGCCCAAGCGATATTAGGGGGGTCAGGTGTGTTACATCTTCTCCACCAATGTTTAGGAGGGTTTCTACCCTTGATCGAGTGATGATATCTAGGTCGATGTTCTGGTCAGCTAGGGGTTGCGATTGGGGTTCAATGTTGTTATGGTCGCTAGATTTCAAGGTATTGGATCGGTCTTCATAGGAAAGGGGTCGCTTTTCATTGGTTCTGTGTATTGATCTTTACAGGTTTCTTATTGTTTTCCAATACTTGGTATTTGGTCCAGATAGTGCTTGTTATCTCTCTCGAGCCTTTTATTTTCGCAATTTTAAAATTCTTACATTTGTTATTTGCGTAATTGGGATTGGAATCTCTAGGGAGAGGAGGTTTTTCTGGTTGCAGTGGGTAACAATGGAACCCTCCTAGAGAAACTTTAAGAAGATTCTAAGAAGAGTTGAGGAAATTTATTAAGACATTTGTTCTATGCTCCATTAACTCTCAGTAAAAATGGGGGAATTCAAAAGCTCCATGGTCTCCTTGACACAACGGATGGATGTGATGGAGCTCGAATTTCAGTGGTTAAAAAAACTGGCTTACCCTCAACACTCTGCCTCTACATCAATTAATCATGGTACATTATCTCCTCATGAAGGTAATACTTTCAATGGTAGTGAATATCACGACACATCACCTATGAATATTGAGGAAGGACCTTTGCAGTAGGGAAGGGCCTAAGAAATCCAGGATTATGCTTCCTCTTATCAGTAAATGTTTTTTAAAGTTCAATGGTTACCAAGCCAGTATATCAAAGTTGTAATTAACATATAAAATCAAGGAATCTATCTGGAGAGAGCTCCACATATTGATATAATAGTTATAGAAATATGTATAGGCTGTGAGCCATTTTTGAATACCTTGTATGACCGTTGCTTGCCTCAACATAAATTTTTTTAATACAAATACAATTCAGTTTCTTAAAAAAAAACAAAGGAGATATCAATAGCACATTAGTTTTAATAAATTAATATGTTGAGGGATTATATTCGCAACTTAAAGTAAAGAGGGAGGTCGGGGGTCCCACTAGAACACATTGAAAAATAAAATGAAACCTCATAACGCCCGTCATATAATTGCATCCCTTGCGACTCCCATTCAACATCAAGGAAACATATAAGAAGAATTAACATCATGACTAAAATCATACGTAAACAACTCTCTCTCTCTTTATATGTGTGTTTGTGTGTGTATGTACACACACACACGCACACACACATATATTATAATCGTGTTGCTCCAAGTTTTCAAAATAAGTCCAAAAAAGCATGATCATAATAATTCGGTCCCCATAGTCATATAAGTGCCAAAATTTAAGCTATCTTCACCAATCAAAACAAAGTGCATGTGACCAACATATAAATATGAAAACTAAATTAACCAATAATACTAAGAAACTTCTGGGTGCATATTCAAATGAGATGTTTCCCTTTTTCTTTTCCCCTTCAGTCTTCTTACTATCTTTTTTTGAGTGGGCAAAGACAAATCAAGAGGAGTCAGAGTTTTCAAAGATTGGGGACTTGTCAAGAAGTTGTTTTCCTTTCTCATCAATCGACAATTTGAGTGATGAATATTTAATTTCAAAACGTTGTTGATGTTGAGAAAAAGAGTTTGTGGATGTAGCAATAGGTGAAAGTGATTGACACTTGTGGTTCCTTTGGGTTATTTGTCTAATTTACATCCCTAGAGAAAGGTCTTCTTGGATTCCCCCTCCTCCCCACCCATAGTTTACATGATCAGGTTGCAGGAGGAATATTTGTTATGCTAGGATGCGGCTACAAGGGAACATTTTCTAAGACAAAAGGAGGAGGCAGTGCTTTCCCACCCAAGAACAGATGTCCAGTTTGGGCTAGCTGATTAAACTCATCCGAGTTAGCATCAACATGCACTGAGAACCTTATTCTTTTATTTTGCATTCTTTCCAAATCACTTTGGGCCTTCTCCCTTGTCCTCGTCGTGACCCCTGAGAACCTCGATTAAAGAAGCTAATCTAAAACCATGAATACAATAACATCATTTCCAAATTATAAACCATTCAAATAAGTAACCTATTATTCATTGCATGCAAATAAAACATAATATAACTTCACTTATCATTCACTAACACAATAATTGACGGCTAAGGGACGGGGAATGAGTAATTTGGACGGGTGCATCACGCTGAACATGCATGCTAGAATTTGTATATGATTTATTTTAGGCATGGCACACAATGTTATGAGACGTATTTGTTACTTATGCATTCAGTATTTTCTTTTGTTTATAAATGGGCTCATTTTGTCAATGACAACCATGATGATGGGAGGTGATGGTGAGTACCCAAATTCCTATAACCAATATAATAATTTCTGCATTGAATTGTGAGCATATTGTAAACTTGAGTAATTTTTTTTGGTTCAGAAACAATGTACCATATTTCATTTCAAGCATGCTAACAATGTAATACATGAAATTGAAGCGAAACAAAAGGGGGTAGTTGGGATTAAAACTCTGAAATGAATTTTGTTTATGAAAATGAAATAGATGCCATTAAAGAACTAGTTAAATAAACAAAGGATTCATAAACACTATATTATATCTACAACAAAGAACATAGGAACATACCTTGCGATAGAGTGTCGAGCAACCAAATTCGCTGAGCATTTTCAAGCTAGGTTCGTCTGCTTCTTTTATCCCCTCTCAAAACGGTTGGAACGTACTAGCTTCTCACAAAATTTAAGCTGAGTTTGTTTCCTGAGTACTGGTAACTTCCAGCTCCACTATCGATCTCAAATGCCAATGAATTACTTAATAAACAATTGGAATGGTGCATATTTGTCTCAATAACTCCTTTATAACTCCCAAAACACATTTTCAATATTTTCTATGGAGGATGATTTCGTATTCATGAATGTTTTACTCTATATCAGATCAGGATTTTGTATTCATGAATGTTGTACTCTATATCAGATCATTTTAAATGTTGTTATTACTAGACCCTTCACCTCGTTATGCTACACCATTTCAAACATGTCATATAGTTTACAAATTTCCAAGGTTTATTTTCATATGTCACATCGTAGCTTTTGTCTCATGCGAATGGTACCAACAATCCTCTTGGTATAAATATAATTTATACAATCAAAACTTGAAACCATTGTATGCTCTATGCGTGGTTTATGAACCATGAAAGGAGGCCTCAAATTATAACATACATTCTAAAAAAATGTTTATGCCTAAAATATATGTCAACCACTTATAAATTGTGAAAGAGATTTATAATGGAATTTACACATCATCATCCTTGTGAAATTGGATCTTAAATTGCCATCATAATTTACACCCAATGAATGTAATGAATAAGCCACACCCATCCTCACATTGTCCTTGTTTAAGATATCATATATATATATATATGTTTCTAGACAACATTGAAATGTTTCCTAACAGGACCCCCAGCTTTACCTTAGGTTATTTTTGCATATAATATTTTAGACAGAGCGGTGAGATAATTTCTATTGGAGTAGTTTATCAATTGGGCCAAAATTTGGGTCAACAAATGGTGATTCCACAGGGTGGGCTGCTTACAGTAGGCCAAGACTCATAATCTATTTGGTTTTGATAAAATAGAATGATAAGTATGGGTCAAAGATCAAACATGGCGTATCTAAAAATGTATTAGGTTCATTGAACTGAATGCAATATGTCAAGGATGAAGAAATGCATACACTGGTGTTAGCAGTGAGGAAACAACACAGGTCTATGTCATGCATGTTAGAGCCTATCTCTTGGCATGAAGCATGGGAAAGAAAATAAGGCTTGGGAAGGACCAATCATTTTCTTTCTATGAGACAATCCTCCATAAGTATACAATTAGTAGGTGTAGTGTAAGTGTGGATGCACAAGAGGTAGTCAATTTCACCTAAATGTTTGTGTTCCTTAAAATTATACCAATCAGTAACATATCTTGCAAATACTGTATAAACTACAAAAACTTGTTTGATCCAAGCATTGTTAAGCAACTGTAAAAGAACCAATATGAAAATATAACCCAAAGAAATAAACAATTAATTGAAGAAAGAAAAAATAAAAATAAAACAAGGAAAAGAAACAAAAATGAAAACAAAAAAGCTTGTTTTTATATTATATTATTTTTATTATTTTAAGAAATTATTCTACTTTTCTCGTAGGTTCCACATAATGTTTCAGATGTGAACCATTAGTTGTATAATAGAAAATTATGCCATATTCATCTTTTAGTAAGTAGGAATTATTTCCAATGACAGAGGCAATGATGTATTGACCCAACCATAATTTTTGGAACTTGGAATGTTTTCCTTTCTCAGCGTGAGCAGAATCCTATAACAGTACTTTCTGGCCAACTTCAAAAACAATTGTCTTGGCCTTTTTATCAAAATATTTTTTAACATTTTGATGTCTCTTTTTAAAATTAGACAGGGAATAATTTCTTTGTTCTTCAAGAGCCAACAAGGCATTAAATCTCAGGGGGATATCTATTGAATTCAATTCTTCAACTTGAATGGCTAATCTAAGAGAAGCTAATTCAAGTTCAATAAGCATAATGACCTCTTGACCATAGAGTAATTGAAAAGGTGTGTGTGTCTAGTGCTGGTTTTAGTTGTAGTACAATATGCCCACAAATTGTATGATAATTGAGTATGTCATTGGCAGGGTTTATCACTAATAACCTTTTTTAGAATTTTAATTAGATTTTTATTGGTAGACTCAGTTTGTCTATTTCCATGAGGATAATAGGTAGTTGAAGTGAAATGTTTCATTCCAAATTTGCTACAAAAGTGAGTCAATTTATCAGACATGAATGTTGGTCCATTATCGGAAATGATTTTGGTAATCCAAAACGAGAAAAGATATTGGTTTCAAGGAAACTAATCACTTGCTCATATTTGGCATGTTTAAGGGGCACAACTTCAAACCATTTCTTAAAGTAATCTATAACAGCTATGATAAAAATATGACAAATAGAAGAGGGCAGGTTAATAGGCTCTATGAAATCAAATGCCCATTTGGAGAATGGAAAATCAGGTATGACTAGACGTAAGGGCATAGCATAATTTTTTTCCCAACTTTTTGACACTCATCACAAGCGCATACAAACTTGTATGAATCTCCAAATATGGAGGGCCAATAATAACCAATTCTTAAGATTTTATGAGAAGTGGTCTTGGAAGAAAAATGATCGCCAATATGAACACATGAATCAACAATTCCATGTAAATTTTCAAGCATTTTCTGAGTAGTTGTTTTATCAATACAGTGTAATAATGATCCATCAACAGATCTACGAAATAATGAAGTACCTAGAATGAGATAGTTTGAAGTTTCAAGGTCGAGCTTCCTTCACCCATGGTTTTCAAGGTGATCACGACAATGCTCATGTTGCAAATAATGGATAATATCTCAATACCAAGGATGATCTGCCACATCAACAATTTCATATTCAATCGGAAATAGGGAAGACAAGGAAACATCATCATTTTCAGTGATATAACTTGGTTCAACATGTTGATACAAGTGCAAGGCTAAGTCTCATCCCTTTATTGTATTCGTGGTAGTTATTGTAAAATTGTTTTCTTGAATCTTGGTAAGCCAATGAGTGAGTTTACCTGAAAGTAGTGTTTGAGACAACAAGAATTTGACTACAACCAAAGGGACTTTTATCTTAGTGTTCTTGCCAAGGATGGAATGATGAAATTTTTCAACAAATTTCCCATAAGAATAAGACTGATTTTCAATTAAAGTATACTTCATTTATACATTAGAGAGGCTCTAACTCATGAAATCCATTGGATGCTCATCACTTTCTTGATCTTTCTAAAGAAGAATAGCAAAAATGGCTTCTTCAGTGGCATTATTGTAAATGATGAAATATGGTTTTGCCAAGGCAGGGGCTGAGACAATAGCATTCTTGATTTTGAAAAAAATCCTTTTTAGTTTCAAGACTCCAGGGAAAGATTTAGTTTTTTTTTAGCAAATTATGGATGGTTTTAACCATCTTAGCAAAATCAAAGATGAATCTCCTTACGCAATTGATTTTTCCCATGAAAGATTGAATTCCTTTCTTTGAAGGAGTTTGGAGATTTTGTATATCTCTTACTCTTTCTAGATTAACTCTGATACTAGAATCAAAGACTATATGACCAAGTAGTTTACTTAATGTTACACCGAAAAAAGACTTTGTGGGATTCAAAGATACACCATATTTTCTACAACACAGAAATACTTGTCTAAGATGATCAAAATGATCTTTTCATAACTTGGGAAGGACTGTAGGATCGTCAAGATAAATCTATATGATAATTCCAATAAGATCATCAAAATCTATATGCATATCCCTTTGAAAGGTTGCACTTGCATTAATTAATCCAAAAGGCATACATTCATATGAAAAGGTGCCCCATCGGGTGGTGAATTTGGTTTTGTATATGTAAGCTCTCTTGAGGCCTATTTGATTATATCATGAAAACCAGTGAAGGAGTGATATCATTTGTGACCCTGCTACTTGCTAAAGAATGATCTCCATATTAGGGATAGAGAAATTGTCCTTCACCCTTTCCTTGTTAAGGGAAAGGAAGTCAATGCATAACCTAATGTCCCCATTTTTCTTTCTAACCAGAACTAGATTAGAAACCCATTTAGAATATTTTACACGGAAAATAATATGGGTTGCAAGCATCTTTTCCAATTCCTTTCAGATAGAGGCCTCTAGTGCAAGGTTAATGGGCCTTTTCCTAACAAGTTAGTTTTTTATTTGATAGGTATGGCATACTAAACTATGCTTGAGTTGAAACCTCGCAATTCAACATAGGACCAGACAAAGACATCTCTAAATTCATGAAACAATTCCATGAATTTCTGTTTTTCTTCTTCTGAACATTGGAATCCAATGTTTAAGATTTTGGGTTCCTCTTTTGTCTCAATGTTAATCAAGACCGTGTCCCCAAATTTCCTTCGGGAATATTATTTGGTGGCCTTTTCATGATTACTTGCATCACTGAAGAAGAAAGAACCTCCAAGGGGTATTATCCACTTAGGAAATTTATTATCATCGAGGGGGATGGCTTCATTTTTATTTAGAGGTTCATTTTTCAAGAAAGCACATATGCTCTCATCATCAGAAAATAATTACCAAGATTCTACATTATCAAGTATATATGGGAAATATAGGAAGACAATAGTGAAAACAAGTCATTGAGGGAGCGATTGCTTTTCATGATGGGGTTTATAAACAACTAACCTGTTAGCCATAAAATTCATCTCCATGCGCACATAACTGAGGTTAAAAGACAAAAAAAATTGAAATCGGTTCCCAAATAGCCTCGATATATTGTTTCAAAAGTTTGTTAGAAGGGTTATAAGTTTTCCTTATCAAGTTTACAACTAATTCAAAGTCACCAAATACTGTCAAGTGTTGGCATCCTAAATTAACAACATTCATAAGGCCAAGTACGAGAGATTCAAACTATGCTACATTGTTTGTGCAAGAAAAGTTGAGTCTATAAGAGAAATTATCAATCTCACTCAAGGGGGAGTACAATAAAACACCCATGCCTTTTCCTTGATTTGAGCATGCACCATCAAAATGCATGTGCCAAATATGATCATCTTTATCTACAACTGGTTGTGTAACAATTTTTTCTTCATCTAAGAAGATAGAGTAAATACCAATGTCTTCTTCGATGAAGTTTACGTGGGGCTAGGTAATACTATCAATGTAATGGGAATCACACCCTTCTCGATGAAATATAATGTTCTTTCCTGATTTGGGAAGAGACATATGAGTGTCATCCATGAACATATACCCAAGAATGATCAAATAATTACTAATAGGCATATCAATCACCAAGATGTTGCAAGTTGTGCATATTTCAAGGTGTGCACAAAGCATAAGAGTCACGTATTTAAGTTCAGTAATGATATATTGTTGTTGGTTATTGTAGGACAACATATTTCTAGAATTTTCATTAGTGCAAGATAAGCCAAGCTCTTCCATTATGGTTTTAGACATAACATTTGGTCCAAACCAACCATCAATGAGACAACAATGTGTGATCTTGTTCACAATCTTCATATACACATAGAAGGGTGGATTCCTAATGCAATGTCTATAAGGGGTTATGGCCAAGACTTTGTTATCGGATAAAGCTTCATCCTCTTCTTCAGTAATAATATTAGCAATACCAAGAATTTTGCCTTCCATAAATCCTTTTAAGTGTTCTTGTTGCTCAGGAACAATGACCATATCTAATAGAGTGGGATATGCTTTAATACTATCCATCTGTTTCAAGATATTGTATCTATGATAAAAAGTAGAAGAAGATGATGTAGAAGCTCTAGGTTGTTGAGCAATTTTGGTTGACTGGTCAGTTGAATTTGGGGTGCTACGTGTATCAAACTGTTTGGATGTTGAACTAGATGGATTATGAGAAGTAGTCACCTTTTGAGGACCTCCTTTGTTCTTTTTATAATAGGAATGACTTATAGTATTTACGAGCATAATTTCATCCTCAAGTGCCCAATCTAAGGTTGCAATGGTAGAATCAAGTTTTTACCAAAAATCCTCTCTCTCACATTCCTTCTATGCTCACAAGTGTTTTCTTCATAAACGTTGCACCAAACTTGAGAGAGAATAACCTTAGGATGAAGTGTTTGGGTTTGATTATGAAGAGAATCTTGCACAAAGCTCTCATGAGCTGGTTGAGTAACCATTCTCTTTTCAAAATAAATTAATCTATTATTCATGTCTTGAACCAACTATAAAAAAATTGGTTATATAAGCCTCGATATACAAGAGGTAGACCAATCCTAATGACTTGTTCCTCATCCTCAATGAATATTTGTAAAGCGAACCTAATATTATTTTCATTTTTCTCTTCTAATTGATGATGATAGGAAGGAGGCTAAGAATTGTAATAATGCATAAGAGCAGCTTGGCTATGGGGCCTAATGACCTCACAAATTTGATTGTAGAGTTTGGTGAAGCAAAGGTTAAAGGATTTTATAGTTTTTCCCTGATTAATGGTCAAGTTATTGTAATTTTTAAGCACGTCTGTTAAGCTTTGAAGCTTCCCATAGGTTGACTTAAATCAATAACAAAGTTCAACCCAAGTGGAGAAGGATTTAGGAGGTAGTTCAAAAAAATCGACAGTTGCTTTCCCTTCTAGAGAATTAACAAAAATATGCATGCAAGTATCATTGTCATTAGCACCAATGTTATGAAAGACATTTGAAAAAATGATCAAATGCTCATTGATTGAAATGGTTTCATTGCTCGAGAACTTTGGTAGATTATTTTTAAACTTTGAAGAGAGGCAGTTGTCAGGGTTAAGTTCAAGGGTGAAGTCACATGCCACAAGGTGATATTATCATCCTCTTAGAATTGAAACAATCCATATTTACGGATGATCTTTCCATGATTCACAGTGGATTGGACATGATTGAAATGATTGTACATACTCCCAATCAACTAGGAGGAAGAGGCTTGAATCGAGCTAGAAGAAGAAGTCATACTGTTTCTTTATGGTGAAAAGGATCGAAAGGGGATTGTGAGTTCTACCTCAGAATTAGAAAGAGATTGACTAATTCTGATATGAATATTTTGAATTTATTTTTTCTTTCCTAATTTTAGTCAAGGGGTCACATTCAGGAGATTGACCTCTAATTCTACGTGAAAATCAAAGGGGATGTGGTCATGAAACAACTCAAGGTTGGGCAGGATGATTACATATCTTCTTCAGTATCTCGAGAGATAGCATTCCAAGAGCACTTGAGTTTCTCATGAGAAGTGGCAGTCTCCATAATATGATCAAATAAGCAAGAAGTTAGACTAGTTTGGTCAAGGAGTTGCACCAAAATGTTAAGCTATCAAGTAGTAAGAAAGGTCATGAAGGGCTTATGTAGCACTCAATCAAAGTGCCACAGAAAGGACAACATGGTTAAAACAGGGATTTTTTTTTCTCTCCCCATTATGGTCACCAAAAATATGTTGATGCCGAAACTATAATGTTTCAATCATCGACACCTTGACCCCATGAGGCTAGATGAAGGTAAAACAAGAATGGTACATTGGGTTTAAAACCTCAGGAACATGATAAAATACCTCATTTTGAACGAAGTCTTAGTGTGATAGCTCTTAAGATTCTTTTATTTTATGAATATTTAATTTTTTTATAAAGTTTTGCAATTTAAAGTTTCTAAAATATATACATAATAAGAAATTGAAAATAAAATCAAAGTTAAATTAAACGAAGTAATAAGAAAATAGCGATAATGCATAAATTGGTTAATAATCAATACATTAATTATTGAAGTGTTCATGCATAAAAGAGTAAATAAATTTAGACAGAAAATTAAAAAAAGGCCTAGTAACGAAGGAATAAAATGAAATATATTGAGTTGTAATAAAAATAAAATAAAAAATAATTATTTCTGAATTCCATTGAACATGAAATGACTTCATTTGAGAAGAGAGGGAAAAATCAACATAAAATAAACAAACTAGAAATGATCCTTTTGTTATTAAAATGACTCATACAAAGGTCTTGGACGGAACAATCGCTTCAAGTCCCTACTATAACTTGGACCAAGAATAACTCTAGAAGTCCCAAACGTAATGTGAATCGTACAAAGACAACCAAATTTTGAAATGACAAAACATAAAATGACTTGGCCTAAACTAGTCAAGAGATGTGATGCAGAACATTTTAAAATCTGCAAAGAATGTCACTGGTTAGCACTGGAAAATTTCATAACTTCTATCAGAGAAAACTGATAGAAAAATAAAACACCTCGTCAAGAAGGCTATATCATGCTTTCGCTTTGCCTTTCTCTGTAACTTTCTGCGAAATCTCTGCTATCAACAAAATTGTTAAGTCCACAGAAAAATTAGTATGGGTATGAAATTGAAAATATGATGAAATGATCTCAAGGCTCTAGCATACCTCTCTCTTAGTTAGGACTATCTTTGCATTGATTTCCTTATCATCATATACTCTTTTTTAGCAGTTAACAGTTGCAACCATCTTATTTTAATTAATGACTTTACATGAAATGGAAGAAGATATCAATAACACATTGGTTTTAATAAATTAAGATATTGAGGGATTATACTCACAACTTAAAGTAAAGAGGGAGGTGGGGGCTCCCACTAGAACATATGCAAAAATAAAATGAAACCTTATAACTCCCGTCATATAGTTGCATCGTCTATGACTCCCATTCAACAACAAGGAAACATATAAGAAGTATGAACATCATGACTAACATCATATGTAAACAATTATCAATATGTATGTGTACGTATATGTATATGTATATGTAAGTATTATAACCTTGTTGCTCCAAGTTTTCACAATAAGTCCAAAAAAGCATAATCAGAATAATTCGGTCTCCATAGTTATATAAGTGACAAAATTTAAACTGTCTTCACTAATCAAAACAAAGTGCATGTGACCAACATAAAAACATGAAAACTAAATTAACGATTAGTACTAAGGAATTTCCGGGTGTATATCCAGATGATATATTTCTCTTTTTCTTTCCCCTTTGATATTCTTAGTATCTGTTCTTGAGTGGGAAAAGAAAGATTAGGAGGATTCATAGTTTTTAGAGCTTGGGGACTTGTCAAGAGGTTTCTTTCCTTTCTCATCAACTGACAATTTGAGTGATGAAGATTTAATTTCAACAGGCCACTGATGTTAAGCAAATGAGTTTGCGAATGTAGAAATAGGTGAAGTGATTGGCCAATTTATTTGGGTTATTTGGCTAATTTATAGTCCCAGAGAAAGGTCTTCCTAGATCTGTCCTTTCCCCACCTATCATTTCCATGATCAATTTTTGCAGGTGGAATATCTAATATGCTAGGATGTGGCTGCAAGGGAACATTTGCGGAGACAAAAGGAGGAGGCAAGGCTTGCCTACCCAATAACACATGTCTAGTTTGGGTTAACTGATTAAACTCATCCGAGTTTGCATCAAAATGCATTGAGAACTTTATTCTTTTATTTCTACCTTCCTACCAAATCACATTGGGCCTTCTCCCTTGTCCTTGTCGTGACCACTAAGAGCCTTGACTAAAGAAGCTCATCTAAAAGCAAGGAAACAATAACATCATTTCCAATTTATAAACCATTCAGATAAGTAACCTATTGTTCATTGCATGCAAATAAAACATAATGTAACTTCACCTATCATTCATTAACACAACAATTGATGGCAAGGTATGGCTAATGAGTAATTTAAATGGGCGCATGAAGCTTGAACATGCATGCTAGCATTTGTATATGATTTATTTTAGGCATGGCACACAGTTTTATGAGATGTATTTGCTACTTATTCATTCAGTATATTCTTTTGTTCATAAATGGGCTCGTTTTGTCAATGACAACAATCATGACGAGAGGTTATGGTGAGTATCCAAATGTTTATACTTAGTACAATAATTTCTGCAACAAATTGTGAGTAGAATGCAAACATGAGTGACTAATTTTTTTTTTAAGAAATGGTGTACCATATTTCATTTCAAGCATGATAACAATGTAATTCACGAAATTGAAGCGAAACGAAAGGTGTAGTTGGGATTAAAACTCTGAAACAAATTTCTTTTATTTCTCTCCGGTTGGGGCGAATGTCCAACTATTATCTCTTGCTTCATTCATCATTTGGGTATTTATAGGACAGGGGAACGATGAAAATGAAATAGAATTCGAGAACTAGTAAAGTAAACAAAGGATTCATAAACAGTTTATTATCTCTACAGTAAATAAAAGAGGAACATACCTTGCAACAACCAAATTCGCTATGTGTTTTCGAGCTGGATTTGTCTGCTTTTTTTATCCCCTCTTAAAACATTTGGAACGTACCAGCTTCTCACAAAATTTGTGCCGAGTTTGTTGCCTAAGTGCTGGTCACTTCCAGCGTCACTATCAGTCTCATTAACTCATTTACAACTCCCAAAACACATTTTCCAGATTTTCTATGAAGGAGGATTTCATATTCTGTTGTACTCTATATAAGATCGTTTTTGTTCTACTCTATATCAGATCGTTTTAGTTGTTGTTATTATTATTATTATTAATAATATAGACTTCACCTCGTTATTCATACACCATTTCAAACATATCGTTTTAGTTGTTGTTATTATTATTATTATTATTAATATAGACTTCACCTCGTTATTCATACACCATTTCAAACATATCTTGTAGTTTACAAATTTCCAAGGTTGATTTTCATATGTTTCATCGTAGCTTTTGTCTCATGTGAATGGTACCAACGATCCTTTTAGTATAAATATAAAATATACAATAAAAAATAAAACCATTGTATGCTCTCTGCATTGATTTTCATATGTTTCATCGTAGCTTTTGTCTCATGTGAATGGTACCAACAATCCTTTTAGTATAAATATAAAATATACAATAAAAAATGAAACCATTGTATGCTCTATGCATGGTTTATGAACCATGAAACGAGGTTTCAAGTTATAACATACATTCTAATTTGTTTTTTAATGCCTAAAACATATGTAATCCACTTACAAATTGTGAAAGAGCTTTATAATGACATTTAGACATCATCATTCTTGTCAAATTGGATCTTAAATTGTAGTCATAACTTGCATCCAATGAATGTAATTAATAAGCGACCATCCTTCCATAGAACATTAAAATGTTTCTTAATGGGACCCCACCTTTACCTCGTGTTATTTTTGCATATAGGATTTTAGACAGAGTGGTGAGATAATTCTCATTGGACTTGCAACTCTTTGGAAGTATTTGATCAATTGGGCCAAAATTTAGGTCAACAGAAGAAAAACTTAATCCATCTCCTTTCCTTCCTCCACATACACTAACCTCTATGTAGAGGTAACTCCTCCCACAACTTAACCAAAATCTCCACATGCTCAAAAACTCCTTATATCCTTCATGGAGTGTGGAGTTAATATTCCACTCTACATAACCAATTACTTTCACAAACACTTGCCTTAACCATTTTTTAAAGTCTGTGTTGCATTGTTGTAGATTGTTGAGAATGGAGTAACAAGCTAATATGATTTGTTATCGAAATCCTATAGCTAAACAATTTACTAACATAGATCTTAATGCATAATGCTACATAAACTTCTTGTGCATTAACAACGACTATGTTTTCTTTAACAAGTCTATGCTAACATAATTAAACATTACAATCACACATACATACAACACACGGGATATCATGAAGAAACCCAGTTTCGGAAAACACCAACTTCAAAATGGTTATCTTCCCTTGGTTATATATTAATGGCACTCTTACAATTACAAGACCCTCTAGCTCAATAACTTAGGAATTACAAAATTATGGTGCCAATAATGGATTTATCGTATGTAAATTTGTTCCATAGATTTTTCGATCAACCTCAAATTGGTTGATCTCTCTAATCTCTACAAACCAAGCAATTGAGTGACAACCTCCACTAATGGATGAACCCTCTCATTTCCTTAGTCTTCCAATCAAACTACTCCAACCTCATTTGCCCCTAATTGGTTGAACCCCTTTTCCTCCTTCCAACGTTTCCTTTATACTTGAGTTCTTTGGTATTTGGAATTCCAATGGCCTCCCTAGTTTTTTTCTAAACTATTCCTAAGATGTAGTTACAATCCCCCCTTGTTTACATTTTCGAATGTTGCTACATGCAAGTCCTTTGAGATTTTCTTAGACTACCACATGTCACATTTTGATTGGTTGGTTGCCTACATGTATGCCACGACAACCCCTAGGTAATAAGTGTTAGAAATAATAGGTGTGCTCGTTTCACAATAGACAATATAACAATATTGTCACCCAACCATAGGCCGAAGCCACCCCCAAGCACCTTAACCTTGATAAAGAATAATTTCGGAAGCAAACCCTAGGCCTAATAGCCAATCAAGGTAGTGTATCACTCTCCATAGTTAGCATACCAAGAAAAAAGTCCAAACCATAACCAAGAGAGAGTCCAAGCCTAAAACCGAAAATACAAGTTGCAGTAGCTGCAACTGCAACTACTCTCCAGACTTGCGCACTTACTGAATTTCTGCATTGCACACTAGATTTCTGCAGTTGTGAGTTGTGTCACATGTGTGCCAAATAAGATCTGGCGTCTTGTATTTATGCTACTCCTCCTTAGCTGTCTAGGACGACTTCTCATCCTGGAGGCTTAAAAATCAATATCAAATATTTCCTTTAGCGGACTTGTCTTCTAGGGTCATATCCAATGCTTTAGGGTTTCTTCTTGCTTTCCAGAATATTTAATTCTTGTCAGGGTTACACGTGGAGGTTTAATACCTCCCACAACTACCATAATATCAACACTCCCTCCTAGCTAGGGAGGTATTTAAAGGTAATCATCTTGAGCAAAAACATACCATTCAACCAGTAGCATCATCATAACCACACAGGATATCTCATGATCAAATCACGAGCACCATCATCACTATCAGTATCATCTGATAGCATCAGCTGTATCATCTCTCAAAGCCATACTCCATTTGAGTAATCAAGCATGATGCTAGATAAGTCACTCACTCCATAGAGTGATGCAAGAACCATTCTTCTAATCCAGACACATGTCCTAGAAGAATAACTATTCCAACAGATTTTGGAAGCCACTCCATGGGATATAAGGAATATTCTTCTAATCCAGACATACGTCCTAGAAGAATCAATGTCCTAGACCATTTTTTGCCTAGAGAATGTCTGTCCACCAACACACTGACTATCCATCTAGCTGATAATTATTTCCAACACCACTGATAGTCTTCATGGAAATCAGAACAATGTCATTCAATAGAACACAATTGTGTCTATCCATAGTAGTACACATTTACTATTCAGTGGTACACAACCACACCAAGTAGCACACAACTACTTAATTAGTGATGCATAGTCACAACCAGTAGAAAAAATCCACCACAGTAGCATACAACTATTGTCCAAAGACATACAGTCTCCACAGTGATCATATCATCTGATATCAACCTGCATAACAATATCATGATACAAACTAAGTCATCTGGGCCATTCTTCCACTCACATCTGTGAGATCTGGAAAATAATCTGCCCTTAGGAGGTAAAACATCAGCCATGGACTATCTGGACTATTCTTCTCAAGCATAGAAGAATAAATGTCTTTGATTTCTGAGCTTGGATCATTCACCTAATTGGGCCATTCCTCCAGCACTAATCATAATGCAACTTAGAGAGAATGAGTTTTCCCTAGGGAATTCCTGTCCCCGATTGTTGAACCTGGACCATTCATCTAATTGGTCCATTCTTCTAGCACTAATCATAGTGCAACCTGGATAGACTGAGTCTTCCCTAGGGAATGAATTTCCTGACCATTTCCTAAAATAAATGACTGTCCTGCACCAACCTCCAAAATGAACCATTCTTTGAAACTGCTCACAACTATGAACTTTGAAAGAATGACTGCCCGATGAGGCGAACCATTCTACTTGACCACTTCTCAGAGTGACTACCAAGAAGAATGTCTATCCTAGACCATTTCCCCACACTAGCCACAAGGGGAATAATTGTCTATGGTACATTAGTAATCTATCAGACCATTTTCATTACGAAAATGACTGTCTGATATGGACCATTTTCCAAACTGGAAAATGATTGTTCGTCAGAAATCTCAAACCACTTTCCAAACTGGAAAGGAATTGCTCATCCTGGACCATTTTTCAAATTGAAAAATGAATTTCCATAAATCAATAACATATCAGTACTCCCTCCCAACCTGGGAGTAATCTTTTCCTTTTTCAATAAGAAATTTGTCTCCATGAGCCCCAACTTGTTTCTTAGTACACAAACTTTTCATCTTGGACAGAGGCTTTACCAAAATATCTACTATCTGCTCATTTGTGGAGATATATTGGAGAAGCACTTCTCTTTTCTGAACTTCATCACAAAGAATATAATGCTTGATCTCAATGTACTTTGGTCTGTCATGGAACATTGGTTTTCTCTGAAGGCTTCATATAGCTCTGATCATTACAATATATCATGGTTGAATTCAACACTTCCATTTCATGCTAGCTCATTATATCGTGGCAAGGCTCAAACTGAAACATATCCAAGTAGCACTTCTTTTGTCATCATGAGAGCTTTCCATGGATTAGCAATCCATCATCCCAGACTTCTGAGTAACTATTTTGATACACTATCTCTGTCATAGAAAGTTTTCACTATGCTTCTATTGTATATGAGATACTCTAAATCAAGTTGTTTGAATCCATACAAGGTCTTCTTATATCTGCATACATGGGTCTCTTTCTGGTATAAGCTTCTTTCTCACATGCTTTATTTGGAAGAACAGTCTTTTACATGTAAATTCCAATCCATGGATACTTCAAGAGGTATATCTGGAAAATTTTGTTGTCATAGTCTTCTCCCTCCTTTTGGAATAACCTCTGAATCTTGCAATGCTTCCATTCATAAGTATTTTTCACATTTTCTTACATACACTCGTTCTTTATCATAACTTCCATTTCTTCAGCTCAATTGCTTCTTAGTGAGTTCAAACCAAGATGGTAGTCTTATGATTCTTGGTATAATAATTGGTTGTTCTTTCTTTTCTTTCTTTCTTGGAATCTTCATGTTCTTCTTCATGTCTCTCTTTAGCTCTTGGATCCATGGGGTATTCTATATGCCCTGAAGATTCCAACTTCTTCCTTTCATCATAGGATCATGGATGTAGATGGACAACCAAGGATACATTAAGTCTTCTTTTCGAAGAAGACTTCTTCTAGAGTCAGACTGAACACATGTTGCTTATCATGGCTACTACTTTCAATGGGAACATGGATAAATACTTCATAATCCTCAATGGATCATATTTATGATTAGCTCCATCCTAATCCTTGCTTCATGTTTGAATGCATGCTCTTCTTTTGGAATTTTGTAATCATCTCCCTCCATATAAGATAGTTCGTGCTTCCATCTGCATCCTTATTGCCTTCTGCAAAGTGTCATGAGTCTATTTCTAATTTCCTCTTGATTGTTGACTTTTTTTTTTCTGTTTTGACTTCTTCTGGGTCTCTTCAAGTTTGATTTTGACTTTGGCTTATCTAGGAGTTGTTACTTATATATTAGCTTCCACATGAATTGTTACCAAGGATTGTCAACGTACTTCATCTTTTCAGATACATTACTTAACTAGTATTCATCGTAATAGTAATCCTTATCTTGTTATTATTCCATAGGTGTTGTTTCAGTCACCATATTATCTTCTAAGAAATATATGTACATGAACTATGTAAACATGGTATGTACAAGGACTATGTTACAAAAGAATATTGTTACCTTGACTAGAAGAAGAAATCTGTTTCATCTTGTTTGACTTTATTTGAGGGTTCCTTTTCTTCGGCAATTGTTGCTTCATGTGTTTCCTTCCTTTTCTTTAACTTAGGAAAGTGATTATTGTAGTGGCCATATTTTCGACAGTTGAAGCAATGTAGTTTTGACATATCCTTCTCTTGATTTGGTTTCTTCCTTGAGTCAAACTTCTTCGTATTCTTGAATTTCTTGAACTTTGTTGTCTATGCTTGATCATCATCTTTCCTTTGGAATTTATCTTTTACGCTAATCCTTGATTCTTCTTGTGCACATCAAGTCCAAAGTTCTTCAAATGTGGGATACTCCTTTCTTGTGTTCATGCTTGCGGCAAATGCATCCCATGTCTTGGGAAGGCCATTGAGTACTATATTTACCAGTTCCTTCTCTGAAATAATTTCTTCAATAGCTTGTAGTTGATCTCTTAATTGAGAGATTCTCACAAGGTATGATGTTATACTGTCATCATCATTCATTTTCATGTCACAGAGCTCATTCTTTAGACTCATTACTTGTCCAATGTTTCTGACTGAGAAGAGGTTAGTTAGGGCATCGTATATCTTTTTAGATGAGTCAAGATGAGAGATTTAGGATATCAAGTGGTCTTTTACAGAGTCCACTATGATACTCATGGCATTGATTTCATTGTCCTTGAACTTCTCCATAATTGCAACATTCTGAGGTTCCTTCTCTTTTCCTTCTTCAAACCGTGGTTCCACGATATTTACTTTCACAATATCCAACACTTTATTCTTGGCAAGGATGAGGTGAATCCTTTTCTTCCATGCTCTGAAGTTAGAAGCCCCTTCCAACTTCTTTTCTGACTTCATAGAGTAAGTCATGACTTCTTTGACTTGGTCAACCTTTGAATTTGACCAAAAACTCAAACTTGACATCTTAGCTTGCTAAGAGTACCAAGAGGTGTGCTAGGTTAGGGTGCACTAGGCTATCCATAAATTAGGTCAATCTCTTCACGTAAGGTGCCTCAACAAGAGGGTTAGGTTTTCGTTGCTGCAACAAAACTTTGACTGCAACTGCAACTGTAACTGAGCAAATCCTCCCAATCTATCTTCCAGTGGTTAGACTGTCTGAAGATAGTGTGGGCCCATAACCTGTTAGAAATAATAGGTGTGCTCGTTTCATAATAGACAATATAAAAATATTGTCACCCAACCATAGGCCGAAGCCACCCCCAAGCACCTTAACCTTGATAGAGAATAATTATGGAAGAAAACCCTAGGCATAATAGCCAATCAAGGTAGCGTATCGCTCTTTAGAGTTAGCATACCAAGAAGAAATTCCAAACCATAACTAAGAGAGAGTCCAAGCCTAAAACCGAAAATAAAAGTTGCAGTAGCTGCAGCTACTCTCCAGACTTGCGCACTTACTGAATTTCTACATTGCACACTAGATTTTTGTAGTTGTGATTTGTGTCACGTCTGTGCCAAATGAGCTATGGTGTCCTGTATTTATGCTGCTCCTCCTTAGCTTTCTGGACCGACTTCTCATCCTGGAGGATAAAAAATCAATATTAAATATTTCCTTTAGCTGACTTGTCTTCCAGGGTTATGTCCAATGCTTTAGGGTTTCTTCTTGCTTCCCAAAATATTCTATTCTTGTCAGGGTTACATGTGGAGGTTTAATACCTCCCACAAATACCATAATATCAACAATAAGTTGGTGGAGATTTTATGGAGGGTTTCCTTTGACCTAATTCACCCTCCATCCATAAGATCTCTCAAATGTGAGGTATGATATTGCCTTCTTTGTCTTTGAGTTCCTTATTCTTTGTAATGTTGTCTTACGACTCATGTTCTTTTTTCTTTTCTCCTTTTTCAAATTTTTATTTTCTTGTTTATTTATTTCAACTATAGAGTGTAGAGGTTGATCTCTTGTCTTGTTCCTCTCCCTTGCATGGTCCTTACCTCTGCATATGCCTTTAGCCTTTATGCAGAGCACATATCATAGATATAGACTATGATCCAATCATTCCCTTCCTTTACATGTCGTAGCCTCAACATGGAGTGCAAAGGTAATTCCTTTTGCGACTTAACTAAAAGCTTTGCATGCCCACAAACTTCACATAGTCTTTATGGAGTGAAATGTTAACATTCCACTCTACATAACTAATTACTTCCACAAACACTTTCCTTAGCCATTTTTTAAAGTCTATCTTTCCTTCATGCAAAGTCTAGGGTGTGCAACAACAAGCTCCTCTCCTTTTTTCCATACCTCTACATGGACATAATTAAGCATTCACTTGAATTAGCCATTTATCCACATATAAGGCCTCTTAGATAGGTTTCAAGCATGATGATTCACAAGGGTTCTTGATCACAAATAACTAGAGGATTAACCACTTAGCCATTTTAATCATTCATAGGCCCATCAAGATCACCTACTCATGGAAATGGTTCCCAATGATTACTATATACTTGTACCACTCTACTTGTTTTTCGCTACCTACCTCTTGCACTTCTCTGGTTGTGATGTATGTCCTTGTGAATTTATTTAGTTTACACAGTTTCAAGTTATTCTCAAAATGCACAACTATTTGATTAGGCTCCACTTCATCAACATTTGGATTCGGTTCCTTAGCTCCATTTCCTGGCTCCTTTTGGGTGGCATCATCAACAACCACTAGCTCATCATTACTTTCCTATTGAACATTGAGGAAGTGAGATACAAATAAAAAAACATTTTATAAAATAGGAAAACTAACCAACTAATACCAACTTGGAGAATCAAATTCAAAATAAATAGGAGAAGGACCTCACTATCTCCATATTTATCCTATGATCATTTGCGACAAAGTGGCCAACATTCTTTGTAGCGGGAACATAAACTAGTGTATTCAAATTTTTCTTAGGATGAAAAACATAAAAGTTATAACATCGACATGAAAAAATGGGGTCGACTAAAATTCAGGTCAAAATAATGCCAATGTGACATGTAAAAAAATCATAACATAACATTGGAGTAATAACAACATCAACAACACACATTTCAAGGTTGCAAAACTTACCGGCTTATCTGCTCTTTATTCCAATTCCTCTTTACCATACACTTTGACTAACAATTCTTCATATTCCTACAAAGATGAATAACATAAAAAATTATAAGATTAACATGAGAATATAAGGTCAATTGAATCAACATAAATAAGAACATAAAATTGAAATAGATTGAATCAACATAAATAGGCATACATTAAAACATATTGTGTCAATAAAAAAAAAGCATCAAATTCACGTGTAAACTTAACATTGATGGATCTAGTATGGGATCGTCGGGTATCTTTTCATGTTCATCATCGTAATTGCAAAATGAAGGGGGATCTCTAGAAAAACAATTTCCTGAGGCGATCCTCTTTAAGAGTGTCTCTAGTGATTTGTGGGGTAGATTGGAGCCTCGTTGAAATCCCACTTGAGGATTTAGGGATAACATGCACAATGCGATGACACCTTTGTTAGCCTAAATTTATTTGGATACATAAAAAAAAATTGCATACCCATGACATTACTACAAAAATACTACATGTAATTTGCACCGAATGGTTGAATTACCTTTTCTTCCATTTGGAGTCTCGACTACAATAACATCAATAGAATTGTCAACATTAATTAAGAAAATGTTGTGTGATGGAGTGACTCCTCCAGAGAATAATTTATAAATCTAAGTAAAAGTTATAACATAACATTGATCCCATAGTAGGTACAACACTGATTGTAAGGTAGGTATATACCTACCTAGAAGGTAGGTATAACATCAATGTAGCACTACTAAAACAATATTAAAACAAAAGTATAGATGACTTACAATAGATCGGATAATGTTTTCCATGTCCACATGAGTACAACTTTTCTTTCATTTTGGATAATGTTTTCCATGTCCACATGAGTACAACTTTTCTTTCATTTTTTCAGAACGTGCAAGCTCACTTAATGCCAATGTTAAGTCCAAATAAGGATTGGAAGATGTAAATATTATGTGCACACACATAACATCGGATCCAAAGTTTATGCAATTTACATATGTCATGGTTAGGGGATCCTTTAGAGGAGCAAACCAATTTTTAATTTATTTTTCATCCCAGGATACATGCATAGATTTTGGGTAATGGAAAAATTGAAACTTAAAAAATGACAAGAATTAACAGGTTTTTTAAACTTTAGATGGAGACCTTTGAGCTTTATTCTCTACATGCAACATCCATGAATTATTTTTATACCATTTCCATTTTTTCATTTCAACTTTGAATTTCTTGGCTAAACTATTAAGTTGATAGGGCATCTCAATGCCCTAAAGAATACAATATTCCCAAACAAGGTAATAAGTCATCTATCAAAGTGAATGATCATATATTTGTGTATATGTATAAGTCAAAGAATAGAGTTTTCCATATTTCTTAGAAACCTAGTCAGTGTTTGAGCCCGCCTTTCCCATCAACCTATAACTAGGGGTTTAGTGATTCTATGGAATCTTAGACAGTGGGCCACGAAGGTTACCTGGATGTTCATGTGCACTACTACAATATAGGTCTATAACATCACAATGAAGTGTAATTTCTCTAGAAAAAGGAATAAGTTTCACTACACAAAACATAAGTAGTAAGGACATCATCATTTGCATCAAATTCGTGTCATAGTGTCCCTTTTTTGCATCATTTTTTCGACACATGCTCCTTGAGGCATCATCTTAGTGATGACACTTATGAAGTAATGAGGTTGCATATGTTAGTTTTGTGTCATTGTTGTGCTAAATTTATTTGGGAAACTACTTCACATGGTCACTTTTGTGTTGTCTTTGCATTGAAAATGTGTTCATTACACCAATTTAGCTTCATTATGAGTCACAATAGCATCAATATGAATTAGCATTGTATGTGCAATGTAATTGGGTTTCCTATTGTCATAGTAGCGTTCAAGTACATAAATTTTGCATCATCTTTGCATCTTTTGAGTATCATATGACTTCATTTTTGCACCGTTTTAACATCAATTTTGCATCATATTTATCCATTTAGTATCATAGTAACATCATATTAAAGTCGTTCTATGTCAAAATAACATTTTCGATGTAACAAAATTATGTCATATTGCATCACAAATGTGACATGTTCAACCAAATTGCGTCAAACTTGCATCATATTAGCATCAATGTTACCAACTTTTAGCATTCAAATTGTGATGTATTTATTATTAATGATTTATTAGTTTTTATTAATTTAATCATTAATGATTATTTAATTAATTAATAAATAATAATAATAATAATAAATATTATTAATATTTTTGTTTGTTTGCTAGCGTGTTCGTGACCTGCGAGACTAGTCTATTGCTAAGAAACCGTGACCCAGGGGAATCTAATATGTCAAAGTCACATGAGGATCACACCCGACCTGGGGCACCCAACCCTTATCATGATTGGATTTTTTTGTGTCCCTCTTGATAACGATGGGTTTCAAACTTGGGTTGTCATGTAGAACAAGGCCCCTTGAAGCCGATTGCTCTATCATGATTTGAAAATATTATTAATCATTTAATAATTATTGTTTTTATTAATTTAATTTAATTATTATTATTATTAATTAATTAATTATATTAGTTTTTGTAATTAATTTTATAATGTTTAAATATTGATAAGATTGATGACTAGTATGCCTAATGGTTAAGAACATGTGTTTCCTCCATGGAGGTCATAGGTTCAAATCCAAATGGGGGTAGGGTATGTATACCTCTGTAGAATTTTGTAGTCAAATCATTGCGCGGAGGGGGTCCCTTGTCCTACAAAAATGGGGGTCTCATACACCAATTTGGTGTCTGGCTTGGCAGTGACCTTAAAAATAGATTATTATTATTATTATTGTAAGTCTATTCTTTATGGATGTGAAGTCTGGGGTTTTAGTATCTCTCGTGAATCCTGGAGAAAGATAGAGAAAATACAAACGAATTTTATAACCTATAATCTCAAAATTAAAGGAAATACGTCCTATCCCATCCTCCTCGTAGAAACAAGCCTCTCCCCCATTGAGAGCATGGCTATGAATAGATACCTAATGTATAAGAACAAGTTAAACAACATGGAAGACAAGAGGCTACCTAAAATTGCTTCAAAATCAAGTCATAACCACCATCGACTCAAGCGAGGGATGGCATAAAGATGCCTTGGTCTTGAGAAGCTTCAAACTATTGAAGAAGGAATCATGGGCCAGAAACCATTTTACTATTTAGAATAAAAGATACTATTATTAAAAGCGATCAAAATCAAAATTTAAAGAAGGAAAAGAAATGTGGTTATTGATAAAGAGTTAAGAGGGAAAAAAAGAAAATTAAGGTATTATAAAGAGATGTAATCAACCATAATCTAGAGAAGATCAAAATTATCTATCTGTTTTATGAAGTGTAAAGAAAAAAATAAGCCTATCTGTTTTGCCAAGTGTAAAGAAAAAAATAAGCATTGCTAAGATAAGAACAATTTCTCATGAGCTCCATAGTGAAATTGGGCGTTGGTCAATTCCTAAAACACCATGGGATGAAAGAGTGTGTCACCTTTGTGACACTAAGAAGGTTGAAGATGAAAATCACTTTCTCTTAGATTGTCTAGCCTATACCCATATGAGATCTCATTTTCAAAATATTGATCACACTACCAACCTTCCTAACCTCTTAACTCAACAAAAGTATGGTGATCTTGGAAAGCTCCTCTTAATGCTTTTCGAGCACAGAAACAAAATTCTAAAGAATCATAAGTAATCACTTACCCTCTTAAGGTCTGATAGACCAATTAGGTCTTAGTGGATGTTAATCATCATCATCATCAATCATGAGAGCAAAAACCATGTATATATAAATGCAATACCCCAATAACATTCAGTCAACTTCACACCATGACTAGAGAAAAAAACTTTGTTTCCATAATGCAATTATGAAATTTTACTACACCAACATTCAATCAATTTCACGGCATGGAAGCAAAAAAACATGTATATATAAATGCACCAAGGAGATTTTAAATTAAATTGTAAAATAACCATATCATTTTTTTTTCTTGTAAATAAGTTGTACACTACAACATTAGGGAAATGTCAACTTTGTATACAACATTACTTGACAAAATATGTACATGTATAAGAAAATGAAATGAATTTGACATTAGAAGTTGATTAAACTATTGTGAGTTCCCTCATATTTTGAACCCTCCTCATCCTCACTTTGTAAAAACACAGTAAAAGAACATGAGTTCAGTAAAATAAAAAAATGCTAACATTTAAAGATGTTATAAAAAACATATAAGTTAAAAAATTGTCAATACCCTCCAATTTCTCAGAGCCACTCTCGTTATCATTAATTTTGAATGAATGAATGAATAATTCCAACTATATACATGTTAAAAAATAAATACACAATTAACAATTAATTATTTCGGGCATGGGTTGTAGATCTTCCACCTTTCTTCCATAACCCTTCCTAAGAGAATACTCTAATTCTTCATCAATAGGCTCATGCCTATCATTGTATAATTGTATGTAATAAGAGAGAATCATATTTAATAATTACATATATTAGGCTAGTATATTAGCATTATAAATAATATTATATCGATAAACTTACAACGACCCTCTAATCAAAGATCCCCCAACTAGACTCGAAGAATATGTAATTGTTAATTTCCATGTATCCATTTGTTCCTATACATAAGAAAATATATTATTAGTTGATTTTATCTCTGTCTAACAAATGAGCACAAAAGTATCTCAATGGTACTATAGGTTTACATTAGATAAATATAGGAAGTTAAAAACATATCAAAATAATAATTGCAAGCATATCAAAATCAATAACTACAAGCATATATTATTCATCTAGAGACCCCCTAAAGGAGATCTCAAAATACAAGGAAATCATGAAAATAAGGACAAAAATGGTGTTGAGACTCGATCACATATGGGGATTATTTTTTCACATTTGGAGAGAAAAATTATTGAATCTCAAATTCATGATCATTCATTACTTCAAGATCCACTTCATCAAGGTTTTAATACAGTACCAAAAAACTACTTCACTCCAAAGATCGATATGAGGAAGTTTGATGGTAAAGATACTATAACATGGATATTCCAGATGGAGCAATTATTTGATCTACACCAAACACCAAGACTACAAAAAGTACCTATTGCATCCTTGTATTTAGAAAATGATCAATTTGTGTGGTATCAATGGCTTTGTGAAAGAAAAAATAATTCTATTATATCTTGGTCCATTTTTATAGATGAATTGATATCACATTTTGGGGATACTAAGAGCAATACATTCTATAGTCAATTGATAAATATTTGGAAAAAAGGTTCCAATTACAGAGCACATTCAACAATTCCAATGGCTCAGTCTCAGGGAAAAGAACTTTCCTTAGGATAATTTGTTAGATCTCTTTATGGACACTTTAAAGGATAACATTCAACATGAGGTGCATCGCTTTCAACCTAAATCCCTAGAGCAAGCTTTAAGTATGGAAAGGAAAGTAGAAAACATAAATAACTATAAAGAGCAGCATGTTCCCTCTCCTAAACCACTAGGGTTGACACCTCAACAAATGGATGAAAGAAGAGCGAAGGGACTGTGTTTCAATTGTGACAACAAGTACAGTAAAGGGCATAAATGTGGTGAGAAGACATTATTCTACATTGACTATGAAGAGGAAGAAGATCAAGAACTTGGACCATCACAAGAGATAGATATAGAAGAGACTACTCCAAAGATATATTATCATGCATTGAGCGACATCAGTACTCCACAAATGCTCAAGATACAAGGATACATCAAAAAGAAAAAGGTAACAATATTGATTGATTTCAGTAGTACCCATAATTTCATCAATTACAAATCAACAAAAGATCTCAACTGCTTTATATATCGGCCAACACCAAAGTTTCAAGTAATGATTGCAGATGGAGGTACCATAAATTGTTTTGGGAAGTGCCATAGTATTAAAATCAACATGGAGGGAGTATTTTTTGGATAGTCCCGTGACTGCCATCCAAATGGGTGGTGTTGATGTTGTATTAGGGGTCCAATGGTTACAATCATTGGGAACAATGGCCCTTAATTTTCAAGATAGTTTCATGAGATTTTCCTCAGCTGGCAAGGAAATTGAGCTTAGAGGTATCCAAGGGAAACTCTCTAAGGTGATAATCTCTAATAGCATGATCAAATTACTCAAAAAGGGACAATGTGGTGTAATTGCACAATTGTGCTCACGTGATGTTCAAACATCTATATCTTGTACTCCATTAGATATCCAATTAGTTATCAAAAATCATTCCAAGGTATTTGGAGAAATTCCTAAGGGTGTCCCACATGCTCGAGATCATGACCATGCTATTCATTTACAACTAGGAAGTGTACCACTTAACATTAGGCCTTGTAGGTATCCATATGCATATAAAATTGATATTGAGTGTATGATCCAAGAAATGTTAGAGGTCGACATCATTCAACCTAGCCAAAGTTATTTCTCTTCACCAATGGTGACGGTTACAAAAAATGATGGTTCATGGCATATGTGTCCAGATTATAGAAAACTCAACAAAATGATGGTTACAAAGATAAGTTTCCTATTCCCGTCATTGATGAATTATTAGATGAATTGCATGGAGCAAAGTTATTTACGAAGTTAGATCTGCATTCAAGATATCATTAAATCAGAATGAGGCAGGAATACATTCCCAAAAAATTTTTTTAGAACACATGAAGGTCATTATGAATTTTTGGTTATGCCATTTGGACTTATTAATGCACCTTCAACATTTCAAAACTTGATGAATTCTATTTTCAATCCCTTCCTTAGAAAATATGTGTTAGTTTTTTTTTATGACATACTAATCTACAATAAATCTTGGGAAGAGCATGTACAACAGGTTGACTGAGTATTACAACTATTGGAAGAGAAACAACTTTATGCAAATCCTTCCAAGTGTTCCTTTGGGGTTCAAGAAGTGGAATATTTGGGTCATATTGTATCTCATGAAGGTGTAAAAGTGGACCCTAACAAAATGAAATCTATGAGGGAATGACCAATTCCTAAAACCTTGAAGAAACTTAGAGGATTCTTAGGATTGACATGATATTATGGAAAGTTTGTCAAGAACTATGGTCAAATAGAAGCTCCTCTAACAACATTATTATATAAGGAAGCATTTTCTTGGACTGAAACAACAACAAAATCTTTTGAAAATCTTAAGGAGGCTATGTGTACAACACATGTCCCGGCCACACCTAACTTAACAAAAACATTTATTGTGGAGTGTGATGCCTCAGACCATGAAATTGGTGTATTTTAATGCAAGAAGGAAGGCCCCTTGCCTTTGAAAGTAGCCAACTTAAAGGGAAAAACTTACTTCAAACCCATTTATGAAAAATAAATGTTGGTCATACTACATGCAGTTCAGGAATGACACCCTTACCTAATATGAAGACACTTCAAAGTAAACATAGATCATGATAGTTTAAATTACTTCTAGGAGCAACACTTATCTTCAGAAGAGAAAAAAAAATGGGTTACAAAGATGATAGGTTATTATTTTGAATTTATCTACAAAAAAGGAAAACATAATGTTGTGGCAGATGCCCTTTCAAGGAAAGAAGAAGAAAGATAAGGTTCACGATGTGCTATTTAAAAAATATTGTTTTTTAAATATTTTTTATGTAAAAAAAAAAAAAAAATGTATAACAATGCTCCATGATAGTCTAAGTGCATTGGTGCGTGCATAAAGGACACACTGGTGTGAGCATAAAGGACACACAAGATCATGTTAGAACAATTGGTTATTCAATAAAAAAATTAATTCAAAAAACCATAAACCTTCCAAGTGCACTTAAAACCCCCTACAACCCCAATGCGTCTACAGTAGTGGTGCACTGGAAAACAATAATGATGCACTTAATAGTATTATAGCCTCTAGTTTTTTAATATATACCCAAAAATCCAACCGGTGTGTTACTCATACTTAAACACACCAATGCGTCCAACTATATGGCGCACCTCTATAGGGTAAAATAAAATAGGAATATCAATACATTAAGGTACTAAAGAAAAAACAAGTGCATTTATGTACAAAATAACACACCGATGTGTCTTACTGTCGAGTGCACCGCAATAGGGAAAAATTAAAAAAAATACCAAACCAAATTTCATTAGTGTTTCATTATCACATTTCCTTCTGTGCTTCCAACCTATAACACAAGCACCAATGCTCACCCTCCTTCTACGGTCACCCAATTTGTATTTCTCTATTGTGTTCCTTCCTGAGTGCCCCTATAGATTCCATAAATTTTCCAATTTTGGAAAAAAGTTGAAAATTTCATTTTTCCTTTACGTGCCAACCATGCCTCCTCGAGCAAGAAGAGACATGGTAAATTGTTTGTTACCTCATTTTATTTTTCGTCGAATTAAAATTTAAAATTGGCCTTAAATTTGACATCTTTTTCATTAACAACAAATTCCATGTGGTGCGCTTCATGCATTCAACTCACCTCAGACATAATGCATCCTATGACTTTATAGGAAGTATCGCACATGATGCGTCCTATGAGTTAAAAGGAAGCACCACTAGTAGTTTGTAAAAAATTACACAATACATCGCTAAACACTAAGCACTGCACACAATAATGGGTTGTGCATTACTGATGCCTCTGTCTTAGAAGAGGCATCATCTTCGCAAAAATACGACTGGTGCATTCTGACAAACTAAATGCACCAGTTCCCCTCATCGAACTAGACGCCCTGTGATCGGTGCATTATAAAATACAACGCACCACTGAAAATACACTCTGGGGCTGAAAGCAACATGGAGCACCAAACTTATTAGTGTACCTTAATGGTGTGTATCATGTTAGACAAGGCACCTCAAACCAATGTGTTATATGGAATAGCATACACCACATCACACTGGACATATAATGATTAACATATCAGTGTGTTTAATTACTAACATAGCATCGATGTGCCATACAACATGTAGCACTATGAAAACTATGAACATGAATAATTTAACTTACCAGTGCACCTTAACGGTGCATGCCGATGCATTTAATGAAAAATGTAGGACCGGTGTGCCAAATAACATAGAGCACCAAGGACGGTGCTTATTTTTTGATAAAGCACATTGCTTGTGGTGTGTATGATTGATTAAAGGTGCACCAGTTACTTTACCACATTTTTTTTGCAAACAAAAATTAATTTCAGCTTTTGATAAATACCAAAATGGTTATATATATGTGTGTGTGTTTTATAATTTCAATTATATATATATATATATATTTGTGTGTGTTTGTGTGCCTAAAAAGAATTGTATGAGAGTCATAGATGACGATAATGAGCGTAGAAGTAGGAGCAACAACAATAGGTTGAACCATACAACATCAACATTGTATGTGAGTGGAAGGCCACATAAAGAGAGAGGGAGAGGATCCCTCACCCTATTGCACCACATATTTGCTTCATTTATACGAATGTTGGCCTCCTCAAGTTTTATGAGGAGGCTACATACCTAAGGGGGAACTCTTCATTTTTCTTGACTCATTTTTCTTGTGGGAGTTGGGATACCTAGCTCAGATAGAGAGTGGTAGCTCGACCTTGCGAGACGAGCTGGGAGCTAGCTTATTCTATGGATTGTGTGCTTGGACCCTTTGCAGCTCGGGGGGNGGAAGAAGAGTATCCCTAGCGTTGGTTGGGAGGTACTGATGAGGTCTCAACGATTAGCAAGCGAGGAGATGGACAGAGTGCAGGTGTGGGACAAAAAGATTCAGATTCTTCGCCCTTCAATTACGGTACACATGTTTAAAAGTTTATGTTGTAAATTGTTTAATATTTTTGTATGTAGAAATTATATGTTTATGAAATGGTAATGGTTTTTTGGATCTGTGTGTGTGAATTTATGGATTCCTTGCCCTTTTCATTTTTCTTCCTATACCTTTCCCATCTATAGATATCATTCCCATTCGAACCTGCCTTTGGGTTTCCACATCTCTGAGATTTTTTTCCTTTTTCCTCAGCTCTGTGTTTTAGTCAGCCATAAACCCTCTGCGTTACTTCCTTTCTCACAAAAATTTTTAGGGCCTTACGCTACCCAAGAATGTAAAGTGTATGGTATTAGTCAACTGGTTAAGTGCTGTAAGGATTGCAACTCTGTAATGGTGGTATTTCCCATGCTGTATTTAAATTACAACCCATAATTTCTTGAGCATTTCTGTTGTGTTATATTAAATTTTTTAATTTTATTTTCGAAGTAATTAATTTATGGAATGACTTGGGGCTGCATATTTAGCTCGACCTTCCTAAGAACCACAATGTTATTTTATTGCCCCTTCCTTCAGGCTTAACCATTCCCAAAGCTATTCACTGCCTGTAATAATAAATTTGTTTTTCAAAAATTTTTGTTTCCAGGTCCGGATCGAGGGTCGGATTAGTTGTCGGACCCAAGACCAGATGGAGTGCCGGATTAGTTGTTGGACCTAAGACCAGATGGAGTGTCGGATTAGAAGGTGCCCCATTTAATGACAAACTTATGGTGTGTAGCTCTGGTTTCAAGTCTCTTTCCTTAGCGCCTTGTGTAGAGTTGGGTTGGGAAAATTTCATGATCTTTAACCCTTGCAAACCCCTTTTTCTCCTTTGAGTTTTAAAAAGTTGATTTATGTTTCTGATCCCTATGCTTTGTACAATTCTGAAGATATTAGTTGTCTTAAGGAAACCTAGATTCGGTTCTTACATTTATTAAGAACTTGGTTTTATTATCGTTCTGCTATTAGGGATTTTGTGTTAATTTATAGTCTGGAATAAATTCATGGTGCAATCTTGAACTTCCAATTGGGTACAATTTAATTTCACCCTGAACTCATTTTTCCCCTGGTGTTTTATTTCTCGATTTCTCATTGCATATTTACACAAGTTTTGGAGTTCATAAAATTGCCCAACACAAAACGAATTTACTATGCATACATTCATTCCAAGCTGGAGAGTTTCCCTTTCGATGTTTAAAAAAAAAACTCTTATGTGTGTGCATTCAATTTCGAGTTGAAGTTTCCACTTCTATGTATTAAAACAGATTTAATGTGTATGCAATTGTTTCCAAATTTTATGCTTGTTGGGAGCTATTTGGGTCCCTGCATTAATTATTGAAGGGCCTAAATTAAGTTCGTGACAGATTTATCAGTTTTGGAACTGATATTTGTTGGCTCATTGTAGGCGTATTATAATTTGATTTTACTACTGGTAGAGTCTTATGAGAGATATCCACTTGATTGATTAAATTTTAAGACTTTGTTGATAATTTCCTAGAAAACGAAATTGGGGATTTATGTTGCCCAAACCTCTGGAAGATTCTGAAATTGTTCTTTAGTCTTGTTGTCACGATATTCAACTTTGTAGCTGTGGTTTTAGCCTTGCTGTCTTTTAGAAAACAATTTCAGAATTTAATTGAGTGATTCTGTTATGTTTACTTTTAATTTTCTGAATTTTAATTTCGAAGTTTTTTTTTTTTTTTTTAATTTGAGAATGAAGTTGGGGATATAACCATAGCTTGACCTCTTGAGTGTCCTTGCAATCAGTTCTTGGTCCTTCCCTGAAGGCTTAACCATTCAGAAATCGATTCACTGCATGTAATTTTTAAATTCAAATTTCCCTTAAATTTAGTTCTATATGGAGTACCGGATGAAGGTTCGGATGAAGGACTGGATTGAGGTTCGGATTGAAAAATAAATCGTTTTTTCACAGGTTCAGGGGTTGTAATAAATTCCATAACTCTTCCTTGGATTCTTAACTTTGATTGTAGCTTAACATCTAATCATCTGTTAAGTTTTACAACTGATTGGTCGTATTGAATCTCTTTAATGAAATTGAGAAAAGTAAATGCACTCTTATTTATGTAAGAATAAATTACGATCTTCCTTGAATTTCTTTAATGAATTTGCAAGCTGTCGAATTCTTATTTATTACTTATGATGATTTTATCGGTTTTATAATTGGGAACATGATGAGGGTAGCATGTTAAATCRTGGTGTTGTTTAAGCATGGMTRATCTCCTTTTATGCTTAGTTGGATATGTAAGGTAACATGATGTCCTTACATGAYGAGTGAAGATTGATCTTCTTATGGATCCCTTAGACATGAGTATAGCTTAGACTCGTTGATGGTAATTACACTTATGATTCTTAATTTTTATATAGCTCTTCCTTGTACGAATTTCTCTTAATCATTACCTGAAGGATGGATTGAGTAGATTAGATTAGACCTGACACTAGGATGAATTATCTTGATGTTAACTGATGATTTTCCTTATGAGACAAATTGAGCGATTTATGGTTTATACTGTGTTGGGTCATTATTAAAATAATGCATTGGTTATGGGTTGTTGGTTAATGTATCATTATTCACTGCAATGTTGTGCCAGCTTATGTCATGCAGTTTGTTAATGTGTTAATATTGTTCATTAATATCTCGGATGATGTGCCAAGGTTGTCATTATTAATAGTAATGTATATTTCCTAATGCAAAAAAAAAATCGGTTGTCGTAATGGAGGGTTGTTACATATGGTATCAGAGTGGGTTCAACCATGCGACTGTGGATATCCATGCCTTCCATTGAGTTAAGCCCTTTATTAATACTTAGTTCTAATTGAATTATTAACCTTTCGTTTCAATAATCACGGTTAGAGGATGTTGTAGAGATTCATAATGTGATGTTGGAGAAGGAGGTGCGATGCCTCTAGAAGGGCCTGCGCCCTAAGAATCTAAAATACAAAGGGAAGAACCAATCCTTAGGCAGGAGTCGATTGTTGTAAGGGATGTGTATGGTCTGACAAGGTCCTTCCAGGGAATTTCATAGGCCTTGATTAACTGTCTGTACTGAGATGAGGCCAGGGTGCCTGTACCACTGTGGGTCCACAACGCACCCAATCAGACTGGTAGGTTCACAGAAAACTCGAGAGGGTTAATTTCTCGAGTCCAAAAGTGCCACAGATAGCTCAACGTTATGACCTCCAACACAAAGGTCGGTAGGGAGGTCTTCAGCTAAAGGGGAGCGATCTTCTTTGGTGGAAGACGCTCCTACCTTAGTTAAACATGGTCGTTGAATCCATGTATGGGAACAATTCAATGAATGGTTCCGAGAGAAGTAGTTGTCAAAGGAATTCATTGAGCACCAGCTCAATGAGTTCAATGCCTTGCGACAAGGTGGTTGTACGGTTTCGGATTATGAGACCAGATTTATGGAGCTACTTCGGTATGCCCCACATCTGAACATGGAGAAGCTAGAGATCAGAAAGTTTGTGTTTGGCCTTAACTCCAGATTTCATGTGACAGTGAGGATCTAAATGCCTCAGACGATGCACAATGTAGTCTTGTAGGCCTCTTAGCTGAAGAGGAATTGAACGTGGGAGTCATGGAAAGACTCCTACAAGACCGTCTAGACTGACGACATCTGGTGCACTGCAGCATCAGATGCCAAATAGGCAAGACATATTGGTATCAATATACGTCTATAGAAACCTTGTTCACGACACCACGATGACGGGTTCCTCAGTAGAATACCCCTACAGGGGACCATCACCAACAACCACAATTAGGCTTGTAAACAAAACAAACTAGGATCTTAGGTTGGTAGGCCAACAACTTCTACTTCGAGGACCAAGAGTATAGGACCGTAGACAAGGGATGGACATGTGGAGATGCCACCCTACCAGAAGGACTGTCCAGTTGAAAAGGCCAGAGCGTCCGGGTCAACAGAACACACTACTGTTGGGGATATGGGAAAGGCCTATAGGATTCATGATCACGATGAATAACCGCTAGGCTGAGCACCCATCCACTGTGCTCGAGGCGTCAAGAACCATCGCCAACCAGAATTTTAGTATTTGTTAGATCTCGGTGCTACAGAGAGATCTACTCCTAGTCCTGCACTGAAGGCATTCAGGTAAAGGCATTCGATTGAATGAGCTTAGATTCGTCGAAACAAATTCATATGCCGACCTGATGGTTGGAGGAAGGGGTATGAACTATCGCTTTAACCTAGGAAATAGTGTAACGAAGTCCGACCTATACGTCACGATATTAAGATCTTATGACAACATGATTAGTATGGACTAGTGGGAATCTCATGATGCGATACTCAATGGTAAGACGAAGCGGTTGAGAGGGACTGATGATGAGGGACTAAGAAGTATGATTGTAGGAAGGAACCAGGGTGTATCCTTGAGGTTCATTTCTTCCCTACAACTACAGAAGAGCATGCGCAAGGATGAAATTTATATGCATTCTTAAAGCTGAATGAATAGGGTGTGGCAGAAGGATTAGAAAACCTTCCGGTAGTACAAAAGTTAGCGAATGTGTTCCAAGATGAGTTTCTAGGGTTGTCGCCCAAAGGAGAACTAGAATTTACCGTCGACTTGAAGCCAGGGACCGAACCAATAGCAAGAACGTCGTATCGGATGTCGACCCCTGAGTTACAGGAGTTGAAAATGAAACTGAAGGAGTTGTTGGACCTAGGACTTATGTGTCCAAGTGTGTCAGCTTGTGGTGCCATAGTTGTTTTCATATGAAAGAAGGATGGGTCATGGAGACTCTGCATTTACTACGGTCTATTGAACAAGGAAACGATCAGGAACCAACATTCATTGCCAAGAATATACGAGTATTTGATCAAATGAAAGGAACGATGATGTATTCGAATATTGACTGGAGATCCAGTTATCACCAGTTGCGATTTAAGGGAAAGATATTCCTTAGACCGCTTTCAAGACGTGGTTCAGACACTACAATTTTACCATTTTGACTGACAAACGCCTCGGGGTATTCATGAGTTTAATGAATGGGGTGTTTCGTGAATACTTGGACATGTTTGCTCAAATATTCATTGACAATATTTTGATATATTTTCGGACGATGGATGAACATGATGAACATTTTCACCTGGTACTACAGTGTCTACCAGAGAACAAATTAGTAGGGAAACTATCGAAATTATCTTTTTATCAATCAAAGAATCATTATTTAGGGCATTGTTATCACTGAAATTTTGTCCGCACAGGATGACAAGAACTCCGCATCATCAGCACAGAAAAACAGGCATTCATGGCACAAGGATTAAATCCACAGCACAGCAAAAAGGGCCAAAACCATACAAAAATGGCTAAAAAATTAAAAAGCGCAGCATACCCACTAAAACTGAGTGCGCGCGCGCAATATCTTCGTATATTGGGCGCATATGCGCGGCTGTGGGGTGCAAAACCCGCGCGCCTGCCAAACGACGCATTTATGAAGCTGGTCGGCCTCCCAACCACTATTGGATCGTCTCCCAAGTCGATTTGACATCAAATACGAGCTCAATCTACGGGGGGAGGCTGGTCAAAGACCTAAGGGTGCCCTAAA
>SNQJ01S0015875.1:8478-18867 GCA_010110895.2 Picea sitchensis | reverse complement strand
GAGACCACACATATTTTTTGTGATACCTCTTCCGATGAATCTATGTGAAAATATTCTAACTACATCGCGACGATGACTGGTATAAAGAGGTTAAGGAATTCTATTGGACAAGACACCATGTTGGTACCAAAATTGAGGTATATACTGTGGAAAATGACAGATCATTGAGATATAATAACTGGATTTACGTACCTCCCTATGAAAAATTGAGAAGTTTGATCTTAAAAGAAGCTCACCAAGTAGTGTACATGGCTGATCTTGGAGTCACGAAGATGAGGGTAGACCTTAATCCCTCATTCTTCTGGTAGGGATGAAGGCGAACATAGTTATATACATGGTGAGGTGTCTAGGATGTCAGTGAGTGAAGGTTGAATGTAGACATCCGACAGGATTAATACAGCCACACGCTTTTCCAGAATCGAAATGGGAGGTCATTTCGATGGAATTTATTGTTGGATTGTCATTAACGACAAGGAAGCATGACTAGATTTTCGTGATAGTTGACACTCTAATGAAGAGTGCACACCTTTGTCCTTATGTGTATGATGCATCAAGCACCAAGTATAGCTAGAATTTATATCAGCAAGATATTGAGACTGCTAGACGTACCAAAAGGATCATATCCGATAAGGGAATCAGTGTTTGCAAGACGATTTTGGATGCTTTTCCCAAGAGATATTGGGAACACCATTGAAATTTAGTGCAACACGTCCCTAAGATACACAGGATGACTGAAGGAACGAACCAAATTTGGAAGGTTTTGTTTCATATGTGTGTGTTTGGACCAACATAAATGTTGGGAATAGTTCTTTTCCCTGGTCGTGCTTGCGTGAAACAAAAATCATCAAGGTACCGTTAATATGGCACCGTTGAGTTCCTCTATGGGCGACCATATTAGAATCCTTTGAGCTAGTATAGACTCGAGGATGGGGTCCTGGTAGGACCAGAAGTGATCCAATAAATGGAAGAACAAGTACAAACAATAAGAAAAAGGGTTGGAAGAAGTGCAAGATCGACATAAGGGTTTTGTCAATGTGTGTTGGCATATGGGCAGACCCAAGGTTCAACTCTAATAGTGCACCAACAAGCCGTAACTACTGGCCCTTTTGGAAACACTTGCGAAGCAGATGCAGTCTCACCCGAAGTAGCAATAAGCGGTTGCAGGACACAAGTGTCTACAAACAGAGAAAATGCAAAGTGGATTCGGGGAAACAACAAACAACAATCTAGATATTCTTTATCACTCCTAAGCTTACTTTGCAAGTTATATCTTAGATCTAACACAACAATGCAATAACAATATATCAAATGGAAAATAACACAACATCAATCACATAGAACAACAAGATATATGTGGTTCACCCTCTCCCTAGGGCTACGTCCACAGAATTGCATTTCTTGAAATATTATATCAAAACATACAGTTCTATTTGTGCACTTAGCTGCAGATTTCTCTCTTCTCTCTCTTTCTCTCCCCTCCCTGTGCACCCAGTTGCAGGTTTGATCTTCGCACCCAACAAGATATTACAATACAAGAATACTCTCACAACACAATACTCCTCTCACACAACAACAATAATCAATCAACATCAACAACTCTTCCTCACTCCTTTAGATATTTATTTATACATTACAATCACTCTTGGACAACCTTAGACCGAGGCCTAAGTATAAAAACCCTAAATACCAAAACCCTAGGTCCCATGCAACCCGTATATTAAGGGCTTCACCAGCCTGTTCTTCCTTCTTTCTCGCGAGGTGCTCCAAAGCATCGGTTGGTGGATTTTTCCACTTGATAAGTTGTCACCGATCCATATTCTTTGCTGATCTGTCTTCCTCGATATTCTCTTTCAATGACTCGCTTCCCCTTACTTCACTCCTTCTTTTTTTCTTCTTTGACCACTTCGACCCATTCTTAGTTTATGTTCCTTCCACGCTCTTCGTACTTCGCCTTTTTTCCTTAATCTTATCTTCCTTCATTAACCAAGGGCCAACAAGACCCTAACACTCACATGTGACTTGTCCTAAGTCACTACAAGAGTGAACCTTCTATTTTACTTTGACTGCAGAGTGCGCAGAGCAGCTTGTGCTTTCTGCTCGGTCCTTCCCTTCCTTGTGCAGACTATTGTTTTCTGTGTCTGGTACCCAGTTTCAACTGCACCTGGTACCTAGACCCTTCTTCTTTATGATTTTACTGAGAGAGGCGATGCAACTGATTTCCATAATACAATTTCAACCGACGCCCATTCACTAAACCTTCCTTCCATTCTCCATTCAGAGTCTTCAACTGCACAACTCCTCCTTCTGTAACATAGGCAACCTCATATGGCCCAAGGAAATGTATCCTGAACTTCCCTACATGCTTCATGAACTTGTTGTCATATACCAATACCAAATATCCTTACTTAAATGATTTCATCTTGGTATGCCTATCATGGTAGGCCTTTTCTCGTTCTTTCTGTACCTGTTGATGAAATCCTGCAATAAAACTTTCTTCTTCCAGTTCCATCAACTGTGCAAGACTATCTTGAATAGAACCAGTGTCATCCATACCTATAAATGATGAAATCCTTAAACTAGGAACCAAGTATTCCATAGGTACCACTACTTCCATGCCATAAAATAACTTAAAGGGAGTTTGCATTGTCAGCTTTTTGCAAGTGGTGTGATAAGCCCATAACACTGCTGGCACTCTCAGATCCCAATCATCTCTGTTCACACTGCAAATATTTGTCAGTGTTGTATCCAAGATCTTATTGAAAGCTTCGACTATACCATTCGATTGTGGGTGGTATGGTGTGCTCTTCTGATGGTGAACTTCAAATTAGTGAGTCAAGGCTTCAATGGTCTTATTAATAAAATGTGTACCTTGATCGCTCATAAGGATATTTGGACATCCAAATATGGTTATGATATCATCAAATATGAATCACGCAGATGTGGTTGCACTACTGTCCTTTACTGCTCTTTCTTCTGCCCATCTGGTCAAATACTCTGTCGCAGTGATAATGTATCTGGCTCCTGTGTTCCTTCCTAGTGGGTTAATAGGTCCCACAAAGTCAATGGCCCACTTCTCGAATACTTGTAATGTTAATTGCGGTTCCAAAGGAATCTCATCCATTCTAGATGACTTTCCTAATCTTTGACATACATCATAGGCTCTGTAGTATTCCTTATCATCTTTATGTAAAGTAGGCAACTAGAGGCCAGCTCTAAGAACCTTCTGTGTTATTTCTTTCCCTGCATAATGTCCTCCTGCGATGCCTTCATGCGCTTCTACAAGAATCAATGGTATTTCTTCCTCCATAACACATCTCCTCAAGATCTCATCTGGTCCCATCTTATATAGTTGTCCAGCTATAAGTGAAAAATCTGCAGCGCGAACTACGAGTTGTTTCTTCTGAATGATTGTATACTCATGGGGTCCCATTCCTGTAGATAGGAACTGGACTATCTTAGCAAAGTGATCATCAAATTTTCTGATGGCCAGCAACTGTGCATCTAGTAGCGTATCCTCCAAATTGGTAGGTTCCTCCATGTTCTAACCTATACAAGTGGTTAGGTCCCTTGTTCATTCTCCCTGGCCCTTCTCTATCTCTCTATCCTTTAGTTTTTGTGATGTTCACATTCCTAGGATCATCATCTTCATCATCATTGATATTGTAACAACCCTATAATTTCTGAAGAGGTGCATTCCATTCATCTTCTTCTTGTTCCAAAGGGAGGTTAGGTGCCTCCTCAAAGACTTTTTGTCTTACAACTTGTAAATCTTGATCTACTATGGGGTACTGACTTTCAAATAAAAATGTAGCTATAAATTTCCGAGTCATACCGTACCAATATGAAGTGGTCAGGCATAGTTCTGCTTGAAGATACCATTTGATAGGTGTAGTATCCAAAGTGTTAATAAAATTATGAACCCATTGTTCTTTAGGAATGCTACTCCAGGCTTCCTCACAACTTCGCACATGGTCCTTCAGATAGCTCTAACTTGTGTATCAAACTTTTCACCCTTCGGCTTGGTCTGAAAAGCGCACTGTCATCAAAGTGAGACATTGTACCCACTCCGCGATGTCCTTCTTATGTGTTCCCCACCATATTGTTGGTGTTTCTTTCAAGGCTTCATCCAGTGCCAACAACCTCTATTGTACTGGTACAATTTCTTCAAATTCCAATAAGAATGATTTTAAATGATTTAAACCATCAAATGTGGGAAGATTACTTACTTTTGTGCCAATCCAGTGAACTTCCTTGGTCAATCTGGAACATATGCATGCAAAACTTCATACATTATGTTCTGCCAGTTCTCTAATACTTCTTATGAATTTGATGAGCATGCACTTTCACTTCGACAACTTAAATTTCCATCTGCCTTAGGATTAATGTAATCCTGTTGTCTTGCTGTCAATTTATATATATTCTCTAGTTGATAAGCACAGTCTTCTTCTTTGATAGGTTATGTGTATCTGTGACCTTCATCAGGATCAAGAGGTGCAATGACCCTAAGTCCATCACCTTCAAATGTCATTATTCTTTTCTTTAATTCAACAATAGTTGAATTGTTGAAATCCCATTCAATGCCCAACAACGCAGGATAAGGACAACTATTATCAACTATCTCAATCACTTCAAAGTATGCAAACGTCCTTACCCCGTGGATGTCCACAGGGACATGCTCTAGTATTGCAAAGGGGATTATTACCTGCTGATTAGCCATCCTGAGCCTGATAGGAGAGTAAATCAACTTAGGTTTTCCCATCAGTGCCTATCTCTTCTTCGTCATAACATTGACTTCTGATCCCAAGTCAAGGACCACATAATCTATGTCATAGTCTCCAATTTGAGATTTAAGGTGTAGTTCCTTGTTTGTCCTTCTCTTTATAGATACTTGATGTACTTCCTTATTCAGCAGAGGATATACCCTTCCTATATCATACTGTCTGATCAAGTTTTGTAGTTCTTTCACAACTCTTTCATCCTTAATCAAATTTATGCAAGTATATAAGAAATCCATAAGCTTGCTTACCTCTTTTCCTTCTCCAGGCGAGGCAAACTGATCAAATGCCAGAGGAATTCCACATTCTCTCACTTTTGGTTATGTCTTAGATGAAGAAGCATGTTCTCTTCCAAATTATCTTCTTACCTCTTCAAACGTCTTCTTTTCCTTCCTTGGATCAAACAACTTTGTCTTATGTATAGCTCTTCTGATCCCTGATCCTTTTGATGTCTTTCCTAGAGTCACCCTGTCTTCTCCTGTAGCCGTGCCTCCTCTAGTGATAACAATGACTCTGGGATCCTCTCCACGAGGTTCCACTGATATAAATTGCACTTGTTGGTTTCCACCCCGTCTTTCCTGAAGTTTTGCCATCAATACTGGACAATATTCAATAACATGTTCAAATGAGTTGCAGTAGCTACAAGTGGTACAAGGGTTATAACAGTCCCTTGACAAATGACCTGGCTGGGCATAGTTATAACAAATTATATGACCTCAACCTCGACCCATGCCTCCTCCTCGTCCTCTTTCTATGCATCCACCACGAGGGTTGAAGTTTCCTCTTCCTGGGGAGTTAAACTATGTAGTATTTCCCTCCTACTACATCTCTCCTTGAATTTTGTATGTGTCCCTTGAACTTTCATGCAAGAGGTCATAAGCCCTACAATCCTTCTCATCATTCCCCACATATTTACAGAATGTGCAGTAAATATTGGTAGGTGTCTGGACATATTTTTGTATGTAATAACATTCACTAGGGTGATGTCTATTTCTACATACCTCACACCAGGGTAGAGTAACCTTCTTCAAAGGGCTTAGAGCTCCAAAGGCCAAGTACTCATTAAATAGGGGACAATGTTCCTTGTCATGGCCCTCTGACTTACATCTGATACACCAGATGTCTTCTCTTTTATATTTTCCCTTTTCTTTCTTCATATCTTCGACCTGCAGAGATAATCTAGTTAGCTGACTCAAAATTTCACTCATACCTAAGTTGGATTCTCCCATAGGGGTTGATTCTAGTTTCATGGCAATCTCTAGTGCCTCATCTTGCGAAGCGACCTTCTATTGCATCAGAGGAAATATGATATGTTGTAAGAGGGAAACAATGAACCATTCCTTATTCTTCTTGTCTAGTATCTGAAAACTCAAACGACTTGTCAAGGTCTTAAACCTCTGATCAAACTCCCAAATAGGTTCAGTTATTCTCTGCTTGATTTATTTCAGTTATGTAATGCACTACGACTCTGACTTGGGTTTCTTGAATTCTACACTCAACACAGTCTTGATATCGTTCAGTGGTTTAGGCAGTGAAATTCCTTTAACAAACTTCATGTACCAGCTCAGTACGCGGTCTCTCAAGGTAGTACTAAACTAATCTCTCTTAACAGCTTCATCATTGACTTTCTTAATACTCCAGACAACTTCACATAAGAACTAGTGTTGATCAGGATCTTCAGATCCATCTCCTCTAAAGATTGGTAACCTCATTTAATCTACCATAGATCTTCCTAGGTTTCTTGATTGAGTATGTATTGAACTACTGGTAACAGTGCTTTGACTACTCTTGTTACTTAATGTTGATAAAACAAAAGGAGGAGTAGTAGTACTTACTTCGACGATAGGCGTAAACAAGGGCCAACAATTTGCATCACGTGACCATAATTTTGAAGGGCCTAGAGGATAACCATGCCTCATTCCTTGAGGCATTGCTATTTATCTTGTATCTGTGTGCGACTTTAGGTCAGCAATCCTACGCATGTGATTTAATTGAGTTCTTAGCGAATGTTGGGCGAGGGTTCACTCACGGTGGAGCCAATCCGCTTTCTGGACCATCACATTCGACAACTATGGCATCGAACTGTCGATCAGGTCAACGTCTAGTGGGACAATTATAGTCCATACTCATCTACCTGGGAGGACACATATGATATCTGTCAGTAGTTTCCATTTTTATTTGATAGCTATACATTTAGCTATTAATGGATAATTTATTTCTGCACTTGTGTACTGTGAAACTTCAGGACGAAGTTTAAAACAAGAGGGTGTATGTAACATCCTGCTCTTGCGCACACATAATTTGAATTGTTATTTGAGGACACTTGTGTGCAAGTGATCCAGTTCATTATATGACTGACTGCTTCGCTTATGGATTCTGATGATGAGATTGTGGATTATGATTTTATATTATGATTATGTATAGACAGATGTTATTGATTGATTTCTCTTGATTATGCAGGACTCTTGACTGATTAAGGATGTCGATGGCATCGATGGACCTCCTTGGACTCTGGATCAAGTTAGGGAGTGGACTGTATATGGTTTGAGTATTTCTGATATTGCATATGTGACATATGACAGGGTATATTATGATGTTGTTATGGATCATTGGCATGTTTCATTGATGGATGTAGGCTGACAATTGCTTCCTAATTAGACTCGCATTTGGAGTAAAGGGGTCATGCACGAAAACCATAGATATTGAGGGGGAGGTGTGGCAACATCCCTGCCACAGCCTACTAGCACTCTTGACGTGGCTCGAACTGTAGTTTAACGATTACCTAGTTCTAGAGATCCACGATGTCGTGAGGGAAGACTGAGACAGTCGCTCATGAAGATTCTAAGGGGTGCACAATAAGGCAGGGTTCTAATTACTTAGAGGCCCTTAGTCTCCCACAAGGTCACCTAATGGATTATTGACTCCAAGGGCTTGATGTCTACCAAAATCAGTCAAAAGGTGAGTGGCACCCTTGGAGCATGTAGTGCATCTTGAAGGGCATGTCGCATAAATGAAACTTGAATGAAGGTGAGTGGCACCCTTGGATCACGTAGTACATCTTGAAGGGAATGTTGTGATGTTTAAACATAGGCTAGTCAATGAATCTAGGTGCTTAGAAAACAATAGCTTACCTTGACATGGCCAGCCTTAAATTAATTATGTATGAGTAAAGTTTATTAATTTTAATTTCTCCCTTAAAAATTTGTTAAGCCTAGTTAAATTAAAGCCTAGGTCTAAATAGGATATGAGGACTAAAACAAAAATAAATTAAACAATTAATAAAGGGGGAGATGAAAAAAATAAAAGGGGGAAAATTAAATTTATAATTTAAAGGAGGATTAAATTTTCTAAAAGTTTAACTGTTGTTTATGTGCAAAACTTGCTAAATTTGAACTTAGACAAAAAGGAAATTTAAATGCAACAGGAATGTGGAACATAGAAATGAATCTAGTCTAGAGAACTTTCCTAAAATGAACTCAACTAAGATTTAAGAAGGGTTTTTGTCATTAAAGGAAACTGAGGGAATAAAGGGACAACAAGAAGCGTTTTTAGGATTTCTTTTAGGTGGGTGACTAAAATTGGCAATTTAATTAAATTAATTAAATTAATTTCTGGTGCAACTAAGGGATTGGGTGACAAGTGTACGGGGGAAATTATTTCCTAATTAATTTTTAATAAAACTAATTTAATGTGAAAATGGAAAGGTCACTAAGGGGAAATCTATAAAAGAAATGGAAGAGAAGAGGAATGCATCACTTTTTGGGCAAGCAAGGTTATGCTGCCATCTTTTTCTTAACTCGTTTTTCTTGTGGGAGTTGGGATACCCAGCTCATATAGAGAGTGGTAGCTCGACCTTTGGAGGCGATCTGGGAGCTAGCTTATTCTATGGATTGAGTGCTTGGCCCCTTTGCGGCTCACGAGGCTCAGGGGGAATAAGAGTACCCCTAGTGTTGGCTGGGAGGTACCGATGAGGTCTCAGTGATTAACAAGAGAGGATCTAGACAGAGCGCAAATGTGGGACAACAAGCTTCAGATTCTTCTCCCTTCGATTATGGTACACATGTCTAAAAGTTTATGTTGTAAATTGTTTAAGGTTTATGCATGTAGAAATTATATGTTTAAGAAATGGTAATGGTTTTTTGGATCTGTGTGTGCGAATTTATGGGTTCCCTTCCATTTTCATTTTTTTGCATGTACCTTGCCCAACTATAGATAACATTCCCATCCGAACTCTGCCTTTGGGTTTCCACATCTCTGAGAATGTTTTCCTTTTTCTTCAGCTCTGTGTTTTAGTCAACCATAAACCCTCTGCGTTACTGCCTTGATCGAAGAATTTTTTGGGGCCTTACATTGCCCAAGCGTGTAAAGCATATGGTATTAGTCAACTGGTTAAGTGTTGTAAGGATTACAACTTTGTAATGGTGGTATTTTCCATGATGTATTTAAATTACAACCCATAATTTCTTGAGCGTTTATGTTCTGTTATATTAAATTTCTGAATTTTATTTTCGAAGTTATTAATTTGTGGAACGACTTGGGGCTGCATATTTAGCTCAACCTTCCTGAACACCACAACATTATTTTACTGTCCCTTCCTTCAGACTTAACCATTCCCAAATCTATCACTGCCTGTAATTGTAAATTCATTTTTCAATTTTTTTTGTTTCTAGGTCCAGATTGAGGGCCAGATCAGGTGTTGGACCCAGGATCGGATCGAGTGGCAGATTAGAAGGCACCCTATTTAATGACCAACTTGTGGTGTGCAACTCTGGTTTTGAGTCTCTGTCCTTAGCGCCTTGTGTAGAGTTTGGTTGGTAAAATCTTGTGATCTTTAACCCTTTCGAACCCCTTTAAAAGGCTCATGTATACACCCATTTATCTGCGACTCCTCCACTACTAACAACATGTCTTTCCCCAAAAGATAGAAGAACCCCAAATAGAATTCAATCGACCAACCATCCAGCCCCAGGCTCTTCCCTTTCTGAAATGTGTTCATGACAACCAACAAATCCGCTTCAAATACTTCCATCATCAAAGAATATCACTCTTCCTCTTCCACAAAAGTAGGAAAGAGCCTTGCCGCTTTCACAATTTCAGTGATTGAGGACCCTGCCTATGCTTTGAAAAAAAATTTGAAGTGTGTAATCCCCATTGAGGTGATACCCTCAAAATTATTGACCGGTTGACCATCTCCCTTGGTAAGGCACCAAATTGTGTTATTCAGTTTCCTTCCCCTGGAATATGAGTGAAATTTTTTTGTATTCTCATCACCACAAGCGATCCAAAGTGCATGACTTTTAAGTCGCCACAAGGCTTCATTTTCAGCCAAGATAGTTCTTCACCGAAGTTCCAATTGAACCAGTTCCTCCCTTGTCTCCCTGGAGAGGAAACTCCGATCCATATTGAGCTTCCCTTCCAGCAACAGTTTCTCCAAGAAATGAAGCTCTTTATCCTCTTTTAATTTTTTCTCATTGTTAGGACCACACAATGTACCTTTTTGCCTATACTTTTTGCCACCATTATACTCTTGATCACCTACATTTAGACTCATATTATCACTTTATCTGATCATCTCAAAGGTATACAACGTCCCTTCTCATTACTATATGTTTAA
>SNQJ01S0015874.1:142419-167142 GCA_010110895.2 Picea sitchensis | reverse complement strand
GATCTATGTTATTGAAGGATTGTAAGCTTTGTGCATACTGTGTGAGACTTGCAGAGCTAAGTGCAAGTCATTGTAAGAGGATGTGGAAGGTTGTGTGCCTAGATCTACCAGGGAAGGAGGATCTGGAGAGCTACGCAGATCTCCTATCCCAGGCAAAGTAGGGTTTTGAGGCTCTATGCTTGTAACCGATTGAATGAAGACAATAAATAAGAATATTTGGTGGACGTAGCCCCAGGGTGGGTGTGAACCACGTAAACACTGTGTTGTTCCACTTTGTGCTTGTCTTGAAGTGTTTATAACTTCTTTTGCTAAGTGCTTTGATAGAGATAGATAAATCTTCTTATGCTTTGTGCTAATGCTATGTAATAATGTTAGATCTGATCTATATGAGGGTGCTTAGTGCTTGATATGTTAGATATGACCTGCTTGTTTTGATAGAGTACTTAAATACATCAGATATGAGTGAATGATGTGATGCTCTGTTGTATTTGTGCAGTAGTTATTGATTGAATATTGATGAACTGTTGATGCTAAGTGCTCTGTTAAGTAATATAATCACAGATCTGTGTCCCAGCTAAGGTTGCAGACACTTGAGTCCTACAACCACCCCTGCCTCTACCTCAGGTGAGACTTCATATGCTTCATAAGTGTTACCAAAAGGGTTGATAGTTAGGGTTTTGTTGGTGCGCTTTTGTAGCGTTGAACCCTGGGTTTTCCCCTGTGCCAACAAATGGTTCCATTGCTGGGACCTGAAATTGTGATTGTTGGGAACTGAGAAAGAAGAAGCTTTGGGCAAAAATCCACAAAAATCCGACCTAAAATTGTGAAAGCTCTGTGCGTATATCTATTGCTCTGGTGAAAAATAATCTACTTAGTCTGACAAGATCTATGCTAAGGAAAAGAAGTCCGATCTGAAGAAAAGAGGTAAGATCTGTAAACTCTGTGCTCTGATAAAGGTAAGAATAGTGAAAAGTTATAGATCTGAAGGCTTTGTGCTATGTAGAAGTAACATTAGTGGAAATTTTTGATTCAAAAGTTTGAATCTAGGTATGTTTGATAGATTCTATCCTAGCTTGAAAACTAGGGTATTAATAGATGAAAGAATATTTGATATGAATAGATCTGATATGAACAGTGAAAAGTATGTTATACCTATGCATAGAAAGAATGTTTGGACTAATAAGTGTATGCAGGATCCTAGAAAGAATTTTTTGCAGGTTAGCTACCATGATCCTAGTACGTAGGACAGGAAGGGATGGGGATCATTTAAGAGAAAGAGATGATTAACTCTTTGTTACAATTGCATAAAACCAGGACATCTTGCTAAGGAATGCCCTGGGAAAAGCCCTAGTTGTATTTGTTGTAAATCTATGGACCATGAAGTGTTGGATTTCCCTAGAATGATTGCTACGCGAAAGGAATGAATCTGAATAAAGAAACCCCTAAGGTAGATACAAAAGTAGCAGAACCATAGAAAGAATAAGAGACAGTATTGCTACAAATAAACAAAACTCTGAATGATCACCGACATGTCATATTATTGGAGATCTTCAAAGAAAAAGAATGTCTTGAAGAAAGAATAGGAGACTTCGACATTGACTGTGCTCTAGATAAGGAAACACATGTGAGTATCATGACAGAGAGAACTTGAGAAGCTATAGGGAAGCCTTCTATGATCCCTTCATTAGGAGGAATAAGGTTATTTAGAGGAAAGATGATAAACCTATGTGGAAGGCTCACTCATATAGCTATGACTGTTAATGGAACTTCGACAAAAGAAGATTTTCAGATTATTAAATTTCCTGAGAACAATGCCCCATTTACCATGTTACTAGAGAAACCATGGATTGATAGAGATCAAGCCAGACAAAAGGAAGAAGAAGAATTTTTGGAACATAAGAAGCAAGAATTAAAAGATTTCATGACTAGAAGGATTGCACACTTGATTGAAGAACATGAGAACAGATCGAATCTATTTAACACTAGAGACCCAGATGTCGAAGTTTTAAGAATACTAGAGGATCCACAAACGATTGAAGTACCTATCCCAGACAAAGAAAAAGTATTATCTTGGAACCCTAGGGAAGAATCTCAGCAACGTGAAGTGACTATGTCAAAAGAAGACAAGAATCAGAATGGAAAAAGGAATACTGAGACAAATATCACTGGGAAGAAGGCTAGAAAGTTAAGTAATAAGAGAGCCAAGATCGAGAAGTTGTAGAAGGCTCTAGAGGGAACCTCGCAGAAGAAAATATTTCCAAATTGGAGCTTTGCCAGGATATCAGAACAACGAGACATGGCACTTCTCCATGATGAAGAAATATAGCCATTAGGGACATTATAACCATTAGATCAATGATTCGAATGGATAGAAATCCATTTATGGCAAGACAACTCACCATATGACCATTGGGACCTTGCCATAATGAACATAACCAAGTTATTGAAGGCCTCATACCCATTGCAATTGACCCATTATCGAGTTACCTATTTATCCCACCGTGCCATGCACTGATAACACTTTTTCCAATTGAGAATTTAATCCCGCAGACTAAGTTGAGTTTATACAGTGATCATCGTGCTTTTTCTCTCTATCTCGTTACTGTGTATAAGCTACCCTCCACACCTGATATTTTTAACCCCGAGCGTGTATGTCAGACGAGTTGAGTGCTGCAAAAAGAGTTGTTGGGGAATATTTGATCGACCTCATGACTGAAAGATTCATGTCAATGTCTATAGGTATACAAGCATCATCCATGAGAGGACTTCCCACTTCTCCATCCACTTCTCGCGGAGTAGGATCATCCTAAACATCCGATGAGAAGCGAACTAAGCACAAGGATGACTTAGCGAATGCTAAACTAATCTCGACTATCCTACCCACCTATATACCACCTTTAAGCGGTGTTGTAAACCGCGACAATGTACCTAGAGATTTAAAGTACACCTTGGTCACTGCGTACCTCTCGAACGAGATACACGCAGTGTGAGCAGACCAAGATAAGATCACAACGTTGAATTTTAGTGAATTTAACCTCGGCGATTGCAAAGTCTACAACATGTTATCCCCACAGAAGTATCTTACTAGAACAAAAGGAAAAACCTGAAAGGTAATTCCCCAAGCATGGATGCATCCTGACAGCTGTGGAGAGAATGAAGAGATCTCAAGAGAAACGAACTGCCCAACAAAAAATCCATACTATCCAAAGTAGATTTATGGAGATAACTCAGAAAATCCAACCTGTGCAAGATAAGGCCTATCAGTTGTTTACAGAGGTAGAAGGCCAAGGAGAAAAACTAGAGTAGGTTAGCACCGCAGTAGAACAACGCCTGGAAGGACCTGTGAATGATGCAGTCATTCAAGAGCTTGCTGAAAAAGAGCTTGTATCATAGTGGCAATTCAAAGAAGTTCACGCCAAGCTTGAAGCGTTCGAAGCAGAACTTCCTATGTCAGTGTGACTCTGGACGAGTCACAGGTGAGTGTTGGGGGCCTATTGGCCCTTGACCAAGTTTTGAGGGATTCGGTCAAGTTTGACCTATTTCGAGACTTCGAAAACCTGTTGAAGGAGTATCACAAGACAAAGCGAATATCAATGATATCGGGCCCCTTTTTAGGTCCTTTTTGGGTTTTGGGGATTATGTAATGGACATGGCATGTTGACCCATGGGTTTACCCATGTTCAGACCTATTTTGTAATATATATATATATATATATAGATGTCTAGGAAATATAGAAAGGATGAAAGGCTAAGTGCTATATCTATGTTATTGAAGGATTGTAAGATCTATGCATACTGTGTGAGACTTGTAGAGTTGAGTGCAAGTCATTGTAAGAGGTTGTGGAAGGTTGTGTGCCTAGATCTACCGGGGAAGGAGGATCTGGCGATTTGCGTAGATATCCTATCCTAGGCAAAGTAGGGTTTTGAGGCTCTGTGCTTGTAACTGATTGATTGAAGATAATAAAGAATAAGAGTTGGTGGACGTATGCCTAGAGTGGGGGTGAACCACCTAAACACTGTGTTGTTCTTCTTTGTGCTTTTCTTGATGTGTTTATAACTTCCTTTGCTAAGTGCATTGATAGAGATAGATAAATCTGCTTATGCTTTGTGCTAATGATATGTAAGAATGTTAGATATGATCTATATGAGGGTGCTTAGTTCTTGATCTGCTAGATATGACCTGCCTATTTTGATAAAGTACTTAAATACATCAAATCTGAGTGAATGATGTGATGCTTTGTTCTATCTGTGTAGTAGTTATTGATTGAATATTGATGAACTGTTAATGCTAAGTGTTGTGTTAAGTAATATAATCACAGATCTGTGTCCTAGCTAAGGTTGTAGACACTTGAGTACTACAACCACCCTTACCTCTACCTCAGGTGAGACTTCATCTGCTTCGTAGGTGTTGCCGAAAGGGCTGATAGTTAGGGTTTTGTGGTTAGTTGTTGTAGCATTGAACCCTGGGGTTGCCCCCATGCCAACAATCTTCATGCTTGAATAGCTCTGAAAGGGGCACTAGGATCCTAATTTTTTGAATTTCCTTCTCAAAGATAAAGGAGGAAGGGGGCTTCAAAAATTATCTCACTTGTGGGACATGACTTTTGGCTACTAGTGAGGGATTCTGAGTCATCTTCTCTTTTCTGTTGTTTTCTACATCTTTGGCAGGATTATCTACTTCGGAAGGTTGATCAGGGATATCAGACTTCCCTTCTTTATTCTTTGACCCGAAGCTATATTTATTGAGACTACTATTGGCCTTCTCCCCTTTGCTCAAATCATTTAATTGGATGTCTAAGAGAGACTAATTGTATGTATATTTAATTGGATGTCTCTGAGAGAATGGATTTCAGGATCAAGCTCTTCTTCCTCCCTTTCTTCATCAATGACAAGGTTATTTTGGAGAGGGGTTTGGATTTTCTAATCATCCCTATCTCTGTTCTAAAGTTCTCTTTGCATGATCTGAGGAGCATTATTATTCGGCCTCCTGAAGTTGCCTATGTTGTCAGCATTTTGGACAATCTTATAACTTTTCTTCCCTTCAAATTTCGTCTTCTCCATTTCTGCCAACAGGGACTTTACCATCTTGGTCAATTCATCTACTTAAGGGTGGGATGAAGAAGAACCAAAGTTTGAGGTTTCAGATCTTCCCCTTCCTCTGTCTCTATCAGCTTTATTTCTGAGTCTGTCAACTGCCAACACATTGTATTCTACTTCTAGGGCTTCATCTTGCATATGCGTAAGGGAAGTAGCTCTTCTCTCTCTCGACACGAGGCATAAATCAGGGTCAAAATCACTAGCATAGATGATTTTGGCAGATGCTTCTGTAGGATTTATCTTAGCAGGGATATTGTTATAAATTTTGTTGAATCTTTTAGAGAAGTCAGAGATAGATTCTCCCTCCTTTCTCCTCAGGACCCAAACTCCATGATATAATACATTGATTTTTTTTATCCCCCCATTGTCTTAAGAAAACATCATCACAGATATGGGGTTGGGGTATGGAATGGTAAATTCACAGATACTTGTGAAACTCCTCCTGTGGGTCCTGATGAGGGTCCCAATGGATTCTAGGGAGGTCCCATTCCCCTCATTCGTGGACATTCGTTCACCATATGACCTTCTCTGTAGTATCTGGTACACCATACTTGCGGTTGTCCTGGTCTAGGTACCATCAATTCTTGAATCTTTTTTGTAAGTGATGATATTTACCCTTGTAGTTGCGCCAAATTTGCATCCACTGGGGGTTTGGTCACTCTCAGGCTCCCCGGATATCCTTCCATGGAGTCAATATTCATCGATTGTTCCAAGGCATATATCAAAGTGGCTATCCACTGTTGCATTAATGGAATCCATGTCAGAGGTAGAAATCCTTGGGTATAACATTATCTTTGATGTTCCTCATGAATTGGATGCGCTAACCTCCCTATGGCATCTTTAAAATTCCAGCTGTATTCTTAGGTTGATTCACATTCCCTTTGCTGAATTTCTTGCAACTCAGATATAGCTTGTTGTTATGACTAAGGTAGATAAACTCCTTTATGAACTTTGTCCGCACCTGGTCAAGTGTGAATGCTAGACCTTGAACTCCTAGTACTCTTGGCTCAATGGCCTTCATGTACCATTTGAGAGCACGACCTCTCAAATTAGTCTAGAACTCAACCAATTTATTCGCATCCGGAGTCCCTCTGGACCTCTAGATTTCTTCACATAAGAACCAATGTTGCTCAACATCTTTATCTCAAAATTATGGGTATCGAGCAATCAAACCTCCTGCATTACCAACCATTTCTGATCTTGCCGCTCCTATCACAATAAAACCTAATGGTACTAGTTTCGACCTACCAGGGGATCTCAATATCCTCCCAATACTCGTGCTTCCTGGTTGTGACTGACTAACTAGCTGTATTGGAAAAACAATAGCATAAGAAGGTAGTATAGAATTTACCACGTGTATAGAAGACAATTGTTGTATGGGTGACTCAGGGTGGGCGCCACTACCTTCGGGGAAGGTTTATTTGATCTAGGGGCTCTTGTTCTGATCTTATGGAGTGGTATCTTCAGTCATATTCTTGATCCTTCCTGGCATTGGGGATGAATCTTCTATTTATTCTTCAAGATCTAGGTCAGATTCCTTCTCCCTTGATTCTACACCTTCTCCTTTCTATCCACTCTCCTGGGGACTTCTTTCTCTCTGTGCTTCTCTCTCACTTAATATTTGACTGGCCAGTATTTGCTTTATTCTCATCTTTCACAACTCTTCCATCTGTCCTTCCTCTACTTCTCCTGGTACAACTTCTTTCCGCAACTTCTCGGATTGTTTTACTGCTTTATTTATCTTACCGCGCCACCACTTCTCAACTATGGTGGCTCTTTTCAGGGCTTTCTCATCTCTTGAGTCCATTTATTTCTACTCCCCCATTTTTCAAATAACCCTCTCCCCTCTCTCAGAACATGAATCCACCCCAAAATCACCCCACCCCAAACAAGGGTGTTTACGTTTCCATATCAGTCAGGGACATAGTCAACATACCTTCTTCCATCAAGAAAACTTGCATGCACAAGGGGATTTCTCTCAGTAGTCTTCCCCTTGCATATTTCTTGAAATCTTCTTCTACCCATGAAACATATTGGTGATTCTCATATGCAAACTCGATAATGTATCCTTCTAGTGTTGTCTTGACCCAGGAATCGATTGCTTGCATTATTGGACTATTCAACCGATGAAGTGTTGCGATATTTTCTGTATCCCAAGAGTAGGTCTTATTGACTTGTTATTGGAATTCTGAAGCTTCTTGGAGCCTATCTATCTAGTGGAAAAGTTCTTCCACGAACTTAACCCAAAATATCTAGTACTGGTCGCTCGATCTTTCTGAGTAAAAGACGACCTCCTGCATATCTTTCATATATTTTCCTCTTAGCTCCTCTTCTTTCCATATGAAGGTGTCATAATTTATCTCCCACCAGTGGTGAATATCAGATCCGTGAATCCACAAAAGCATTCTCCCTATAGGTTCCCTTTTAACACAGGTCCCGACAACAAAACCATTTTGTTGGCGCGAAATTGATCAGACCAGGGTCCTTCTCAGGTTACCGAAAAAAGGTATTGTGTAGTATAGAGAACTGGAATTTTCATCTCCTATGAAGAGAATAAGTCTCACCTGAATCCCAACCAAGACAAAAGAATAGGGAAGGGAAAGGAGAATACTTAGGTGGGTTCCCAGAACCTTCAAGATTCACCATGATCTTGTGCAAGACAATCTAACTATAGAACATATTTGAACTCATTCATCCTGGAAGTAAAGATACTCAAGTTGCAAAAGTAGTTATACAAATATATATCATATGGATCTCATCAAGAATAAATAAGTATTACAAAGATACAATTCATAAGTATGAACACAAAATGACACATTATATTTCAAAATTTTGGTCATTCTTCATCTATTATCATCAAAACTTATCAGATACGATCTCAGAGATACAAAATAGTACTCTGTTACAGACTTCTGAATCTGGACTCATGTCATAAAGCTATATCTACCCAAAATTGTATACATATTACATTTTCAAAACCTTTTCTCAAATAAACCCAACAAAAACCTCCGACTAACAACAACAAAACCCAACCTATCAACACTTAGCCAACCCAAAAACTATATCAACAACCAACCAATCAACAACAACAACAACAAACATTTTACAATAATATTCATCTGATATATAGGCTGAGTGGGATCTTCTGACTTTGGTCTCGCATGCTTTCTTGTTCTGTTGTAACTTCTTTTTCCTTGTTGGTGTTGCGTTGTCCCTTTCCACAACCGATTTCTATTTCTTTTACTTGCTCCACTGTCCAACTTCTTCTGTATATTGCACAATTCATGTTAAACCAAAACTGGGACTGTAGTCCTTCTTGCATATCTTTAAATCCAAAAACGAAGGGCCCAACAATTTCTAAAGATAAATCAATAAGGAACCACGAGGAAGAAAATTGTTCTATGCATTCTTTTGAATGAAAAAGGAGATGTTGCCTATTGAGCCTCCTTTTTTTCACCTTCAATTGCCTTATATTGTCCATATCCTGACCAATGTTTCCTAATACCAATGTACTTATGCCTATTTTCCTCATCAGACATGCCCTTTAAACAATTATTGCATACCCATGAGGTAACTGATGTTTAGTCATAATTTATGGTGATTTATTAATAAATAGGATTGAATATTTGATGTTCAAGAACTTTCAAATTACTTTGGATGGCTCAAGCAGACTTCATGACAATAGTTCATGTTGCTAAGATCATCCCGTACCCGTTCCTAAGATTGTTCGATACCGATTGTTACGCTCATATGGTATTGACTTGTATTCATGTTTGTGTCTGATACTGAGTTTTACACTCGTTTGGTACATAATTGTATGATTGTGTGCATCTAGTACCAAGTTATGTAGTTGTGCGCGTCCGATACCTATTCCAAATTCCCAGGAATGGTTGTTGGAATGATATTGTTCTCAATGAATCTAAGGAATTTGTTGGTTCGAATATTCTTTGTTCATTGGAGGTCATGATACACTTCATCACTCATGCACTTCATGTCATGAGGATGAAATTTTTTCCTTAAAAATAAATGTATCATCCAACTGTAATAATTATACAAATATTTGATGTTATCTCTAGACTTGGATTGTAACGGTTGCTTCCCTTTAAAGAGACATCCTTTTATATGATAGGATATAGAGAGAGATAAAATAAAGCATAATTATGTTGTAAGTTTGGTTCTAGAACAACTATGGATTGGACCTCCATTTTTCTAAAGTAATGATATAATTTTTGTTTATGGATTATATGTCTGCATTTACATCTTCTCTACTGTAAGGTTTTCTTAAGATCTTCCTTGTTGGCACGACAAGGGCCCACCGACCCAACTAAGGTAAGTCTCTTTGTAATTAATTGTGAATATGTTTATGATTTTTTTTATGTGTGAACAAAGTAATTCCATGTTTTGATTACATCATTTAATTCCTTCTGTGTTGTGTTTCAATGGTGCATTTGGTAGCAGGTCACATGGATGTGTGGTAATTTTAGTAAGAGAGAGTTGTGTGTGTAATGTGAGATATCTGAGTGTCATGATTTATGAATAATGATTTGACATCTTTGTGTGAGTATGCGAGAACAATAATTTAATTTAAGTGCTTTAGTGTTTTGTCTAGACAAATGCCATAGTGTTTGTTTTCATTATACAAATCTAAAGACAGGTTGGATCTCCATCTTTCACCATACATGAGCCTATAATGGAGTATTATACCATACTTAGCTTTATTTCCCAAAATTGATTAGATTACACTTTGTGTACACATGCACAATTAAGACCTCCATATCTCACCATACGTGCACTTATAATGGAGTGTTTTACCCTGCCTGGTAATTCTCTTAAGCTTGATTAAGTTTGCAAAGTGTTAATTGTTGTTTGTGTGGTTGTCCCAGGAGATAGAATCACAATTCACCTTTATCTTTCATGAGCGAACAATGAACAAATCCATCCCCTGAGCAAGAATTCTATATTATATGTTTGTTGATCAAATTTTCTTTTTGAATATTGAATTGTGTGTGTGGAGTGTTATTTTAAAGGTGTGAAATAGAGTATTTGTTTTTGAAAGTGTTTTATTACATAGACTACACTCAACGGACATAGACAATTATCTGTTATTGGTACATGCAGCACATCAACTCTATTGATTATGAAACCGGATTGACATATTAAAATATTGCAATTTATTGAACATATAATTGCACCAACATTTTGGTGAAGTTTCTGAGGAGTTGTAAATGGTAATAGGTAGTGTTTGCATTAGATTGATTTTATGGTTTTGGAGTGGTCTTAAGGATGACCTGAGGGTGGGGAGAAGACAATAAGATGTGAGGGACGATCACACACATCCACTTTAGTGGGGTTGCTCCAAAGTCAAGTTGTCCTCTTACCTTCAATAGTTGAATTTTGTGTGAGGTTGTATTTAGATATTCTTTTTATGCATAAACATAGAGATAAAAAAGGCAGATTTGTTATATCTAAAATTATAGAAAATTCAAGAAAACCCCCCAAAGTTACAGAAAAATAAATAAAGGCGCACCATACTAACTCAACTAATGTTTGTGTAGGAAAAATACACATAGGGGAGAGTTCAAATGTATAAATTGAAACTACAACCAAAGGTCCCAAATATGAAGCTATTGTTTAGATTGAAAACATATCACAACAAGCAAGAAGGGAAGCACTGGAAACCGAATTAGAATGAAGAGATGAAAAAGAGACGAAGGTAATGGTAGAAGAGATTGAATCTTCTATTGGAGCAATACACAAAGTATTGGAACATTTGGATATACCAACCAACCCAGTGGTTGAACCATCACTTAATGGGTTGACATCACCAACAACCTATAATGTGCTATTTGGAGATATGGCAGATGAAGAGGGAAATGAAAAAATGAAATGGAGACATTTGGATTCCCAATATTAGACATTACCAAACATGTTTCTATGAAAAATATTCCACTGTCATCACTACCTCACTTCCATGTTATGTCAACATAAGATCCTAATTCATTTTTGTTTGAATTGGATATACTATGTAGGAGTTATAATTACATTGATAGTTCACAAAAACTAAAACTCTTTCCAACCACACTTAAAGACTCAACATTAAGGTGGTTCATGAACCTAGGAGAACACGCTATATTATCTTGGGATGGTATGAAGGAGACCTTCCTCTAGAAATATCATGACTATTGCAGACTTAGGGATGCTAGGAATGACATATTTAAAATGTTGCGGTCTAAGGATGTGTTGTTCCCGAGATTGATTTTAAAGCTCAAAGAATAATGTCAGGAATCAAAGGTTTTAAATGAATTTTTTTGTGAGTGCTTTTTTGTACCTTCAGTTTTCTGAAAAACAATCTTTAAATGAAATTAATGATAAGATAGTACAGAGGCTGTATCTCGTTATCTGAGTCACAATTATAACATAAAATGATGTAGAAATATTTACAAAACCATTAAACAAAGTCATGTATCAATTACAGACAAGTCTCACCTTATTTACAGTAGAAGAACATTAGAGGATGCACCCTTGAACATGAGATCAAAATAAAGTAATTCACACAGATCACAGGTTTTTTTTTACTCATAGTAATAACAGAGGAAAAGTTGTCACTGAATGAACCATTGATATAATATGACCACAATAGATGTAGCACTAAATTGAAATCATTCACTCTTCAAGAATTACATAAATGAATTGAGAGAAATGGAAACACAGAGGGAACACATAACTCAAATTGAACGAAAATTATAATCTTTGTCTGCACTTGTGTTAATACTCAAAAAGAGTTTATGTTTTATACAATGTCATATAGATCTAAAATCTATATGAGAGCAAAAGGCAACGTCATATAGATCTAAAATATATCTATTTATACAAAATTTGTCACAACTGAAAACTGTTGGATTTTCCACAATATATAACTAAAAATAGAATACATCCGAATAAAATAACAACATGCAAATATTATTGAGTTTTGTTGGTGCTTCCTCTGTTTCTTTGTTTTCTTGTATATGCACTCGCTTTCCTTTGAAGTTTGAGTTGGGTATACACATCCATTAAGGCCACCACAATTATTCAGATTACCGTCTTTGCCATTTGATCTTGTTTCCATCTGTCCCTTCGGATGCGTTCACAGGGATAAGGAGTTGTATTTGAAGACATGGGGGGGGTGGGGGTGTGGAAGATAATTAGATGAATAGTTCAGCGTTGACTCATTATGGGATGGATAACAATTGCAGAGAAGCGTAATTGTTCACGAAAAGAATGATGGCGCAATAAGTGTCCAATAAGGAGGTGGGATGAGTTGATGCAAGAATGCAGGTGGTAGGGATAGATGGGGTAAGTGAAGGTTGGAGGGTGAAAGGTAGAGTGGGTGTAGAAAGTGGACGTTGTGCATGATTTGTCATTTTCTCCCATCTACACTCACTTTTCCCTGTTCAATGCATTGGGTGCACCTGCCCATCATTGATACCACAAATATTGAAGGCTCAATCCTTTCATTCAATTCAAAGGAAAACATCTTCTTATGTATTTGGGGAAACATCTTCTTATGTTAAGTTTGTTATCACTGAAATTTCATCCGCAAATGGTTACAGGAATCCAACATCTTCAAAATAGCTATGAGTTCACCCATGGACCAAAATTACCAAAAAGCATTTACAAAAGGTCCAAAACTATACAACCAGTTATAAAATCAAGTTGCGCTATGAATACACAGGGTGCGCGTGCACATGCGCCATCTAGAAACGCAAGAAAAGCACACATGCGCACGATGCACAACTGTGGTCGCTAAAAGCTGTGCACACCTGAGAACGATGCATTTATGAGATTGGTTAGTCTCCCACCCACTTCTAGTTCAACTTGCAAGTTGATTTGACATCCAAATCTTGGTTGGATATGACTGGGTGGCTGGTCAAAGACCTAAAAATGCCCTAGAATACCCGTTTTCAAACTAAAAGTTGGTTTCACAATACCTCAAAGTGGTGCTATAAAATAAGGCCATGGGTGCACTACATTTTCAAGGAATTCATTTGCAAGGTTATGCTGCTACTATTCTCTTGGGGAATCCTCTTTTCTCATCAAGAGTATACTATCATCATTACATTTGGGCAATCCATCTCACCTTTTGAGGGGATTAGCTTGGGATTCTTTCACCATTTCTTTCAAATTTTCAAAGTCGTAAGAAGAGCTCAAATTGTGGGGGTCCAAGAGCCCTCCCTTGGAGGAAGAAGGGACCTAAAGTCCACTTTCTTCTCGGTGTTTTCTTTTCACTAATACAATCCTTTCCATTGGTGACATGAGTCTTATTGGTTTCTTGTTCTTATGTCCTTATGCTCAATAGTTTAGTTGTTATTTCTTTTTCTAGTTTAATTCTTAGCTTAGTCTTTTATGTTTCTTTTTTCTAACCCTTTCCTTTACTACTATCTTGCCTAGCTAACCCAACTAATCTTGTAAGTACCTCTATTTTGCTCATTTAGGTGATAAAAGAGGCACAGTGGATTGGCGAATCCACTGGGGAAAGGTATCATTTTCCTACCCCATTTGGGTTTTTCTAGATCTTCTTTCGGTTTATTTAACCTGCAGGTATCATAACTGGCCCAAGCCGACTTGCAAAACATCCAATTCAAAGCTAAATTGAGAGATTCCATTTGAAATTTTATTCACGGCCGTGTGACAGGTGTGCACGAGTTTATAGGGCCACAATCGCGCATCATGCACATGTGCACCAAAATTACTGTGTTGTTCAGCACCCTTCACACACCTACATCCAAAAGTCTTTTTTGGTTTGCGCATAGGCGCTCAGTGCGCATCTGTCTACTCTGAGACCCGTGCACCTGTGCAGAAAAATACACATTGCAAGCCTTTTTGTGATTTGGGAAAGGCCCCTAATCTTCTTAAAAATGATTTCATGCATGTTGTAATCTGCACCATACTTAGTTCCCTCTCCATATAAAGGGATTAGTCAAAATACATATGCACTTAGGGGGTTTAAAATCATTATTTCCTCTTTTGCTTTCATTTTTCCACATGGATGGATTTCTTTGACTAAAAGTATAAGTTGGAATCATTTGTAATCACATAAAACTTGCATTGGGACCAGAAGTTGGATAAAAATCGTTTAGTATGCTCTTCTCTCATGCTTCAAAGTGACCTTGAGAATCAGAAAAAGGTTGTAGGACAATTTCATCTCCCTTAAAAAGACTAAAACCTTTAGGAGAGGACAATATCTCCCTGAGGACTCCTCTTAGTTTATTTTTCAAACACATCTCAAGATTGTAATAGGCCCATACATGCCCACATGCTACAAAGATAGGATAGTGTTGAAAATTACTTTCTTAGATTAAATCATTGGGGAAGTTTAAAGTTTTTGTAACGGGCCCATGCATGCTCACATGATCACAATCTAGGATAGTTTCAAAGATTTCTTAGATTAAATCAGAATAGGGAGTTAAAGGAATAGTAAAGGACCCACATGTCCACATGCTAGCTTCCTAGGGACTTTTGAATTTCGCAAGGTTGTACCAAAGACATTTAGTTAATTAGGTAATCAACACTTGTAAGGACCAAGCAAAGTCCACATGCAGCAAGGTGACACCTAATTCATTAAAACATTGGCACATTTTAACTCATTCACACACAAAAGTCACTTATCACTCACATAGTTTTCATCTCGAAACATGGAGGTCAAAGTAAGTTTCCTCCAAAGGGATTCCGAAACAACCCACCCTTTTCTTGACGAAACTATCCACTCTCATTTAAATTCAACGAGATTGGCTCACACCCCCAATCTCTCAAACAACCACATCTAAAATTTTTCTAAAAATTCACTAAGTTTTCCTCCATAGGAGGTGCCAAAAGAATTTTTTTAGTCTAGGTAGGATTTCGGGGATAGGCATCCAAATAACTTCCCATTATCTAGTTCTCACATTGTCAAAACAATAGAAGTTGTCAAATAGGGAACTGTAAATCCTCCAAGTCAAGTGTTCCTAACACCATAAGGCAGGGAGATACCTGTGAAGGGGTTAAGGCTAAGGTCTGGTTGTTCTGTGCGTCCCCCCTTGACACACCCACCTCTTGGACAGGATCCTGCCCGTGACCCATTTACCCATTTCTTAGGCCAAAAATCTAAATGCTGCACTTTGACCGAGGTACCTAGCGACCAAATTTTAGGACATCTACCCGGGTGGCAATTGTGGGCTGCAATTGCACCTTGATCGGATTTTGTGTGGCTATTGGGAAATATCGCCAGTTCTTTCAGGATATGCCCCCTCTACCCCTCATTATAACTGATCACTTCATCCTTCACTGGTTTCTCTTCTGGTGGCTTCAGACCCCACTTTTGAGTGCTATTGGAAGGTCCAATGCTATTTTTGAGAGGAAGGATGTTACATCTTTTAGGACATGAGCATTCGTTTCTTTGTTTCCCCATGCGGACAAAATCCACTTACCCACATATATGCCTCTTTCTCAAAACACTTTATGTATGATGCACTTCTGATTACATTTGATTTAGATATATATGGTGTCAAGTTCAAAAAATGGCAAACAAAGGCTCTTGTTTCTTTATTACTCTCACCACAATTCGCACACATCCACTCAGCTAGTTGGACATCATAGGGGACCCACAAAACCCCCGTCATTCTAGACACTTGCTAAACCTCCCTCCTATTCTAGGGGGAGTTACTAGTCTTGCCAACTCATTGGCACCACCTTCACACAATCCAGTGAGTTCCATTTTCTTAGTGTCAACTTTTCTTGGTTCCACCTTACTTTGGTCCAATTCCCAAGGTCCACAACCCACTCTCTCTCCTTTACATGGAAGCGGGGGGCCAACTTCCTCTCAAGGGGGAAGTGGAAACCTACCTAGTCCCCCCCAAGGGTCAGGTTCACAACACACTCACACCATGGCTGGAACTAATCCTCCACCACCACTACAGATGCCATACTTGGCCTCTTTCAACATACTCACAAATGACCCTATATTGTATGACCCCACATGGCCTACAATGCCTACCAAATTACCTTCAGATATCCCCAAGTTTGAAGGAAAGGCAGGGGATGACCCTACCAACCATGTCATGACTTTCCACTTATGGTGCTCTTCCAACAACATTATGGATGATTCCATCTGACTACGATTATTTCAACGCACACTCATTGGCCCATCAGCCAAATGGTATGTAGACGAAAAGTTGGGGTCCCATGCGACCTTCGAGTCCTTGGCCAAAGCATTTTTGACCTTCTTCCAATTACCCATCTGCCATGACAATGGTCTTGAATACTCTCTAATTTCAAACAAACCTCAGCCACACATATCGTTGATCACATCCATGAGTGGCATCAACGACGTAGTTTGTGCAAAGCATAAACCACCAAACAACAATTTCTTGATTGGTTTCTCAGATCACTTATCTCTCTCCTCGGTAAAGATGTGGCTTCCACCTTCCCTCAATCAGAAGAAGAATCCATCAGTAAAGCTCAACAATACAACCTCATCTATTCACAATCAGGGTACTTGTACACAGTACTTCCTGATCTCCCAAAACCCATGCCATTTGGCCAAGACAAACCCAGGATGTCTCACTCAGCAGACGGATTGATTGGTAATACCACCCACCACAGTCTACAACCCCAACAACCACCAATGTATGGCACACCTCAATATCCACCGGCATATGGAGGAAACCCTTATTATTCCCCACCCCCTTATCAACAACCATACCCTGTTTCCCTTCCTCCACCCATCAGTGGGCCACCGCCGACACCCACAATACATCCACCTATCCAACCAAGTTCTGGTACTCCCTCTACCTCAACTTATACTCTAAGTACTAGCAAAAGAGCCATGCCTTCCTATGTACCTTATAGATCATTACCCCCACAGAATCTATACTTTCCATTTCCTGTTCCTCCACCGCCCATGGCTCCACCACAAGGACACCCTCACACTAGGGTGAATTTTGTTCAACCCTCTCCCATTCAGCAATATCAAAATTTTGAATAGCTGAATATGGAAAAACTGACCCATCAGTCGAATAATGCCAAAAAGAAAGGAAAAAATAGGAACAATAACAACCCAGGTCAAGGTGGGAATCACCCCCAACAGAACCAACCTACTGGGGGCAACTAGAATCAAGGGAATTAGAACCCTCAAGGGGGAAACAACAACAGGCATCAAGGGAAAAATAACAATAATCTTCAAACCAACTTCCCTTGTTCCCTTTGCAGTGAGTTCGGTCATTATACTGATCATTGCCCCCAAATCACTGATTTTAAACAAATGAAAGACTCAAGAAATGGACCACATCCTCCAACACCGCCTTCCCCTCAATAGGCCCCACAACAATACGTACAAAAACCTCCCCTATCCATGCTACAAAATCCCATTCTGCACCAGGGTGTGATGAACACCCAACAAGACATGTAGCCTACCCCACCACAGTTGGGACAATATCTCAACCCAAACAATCCCGCAGATCGCACTATCCTCCTCACTAGTGAGAAAGAAGTCTTTTTACAGACACATAGTCATCAATACTGTGCACCCACTGAGTCTCCTCCCATTCCCCCATAAACAATCCCAACACCAATGGGACCCCTGTTGGTGATTCCTCGCCCTAACATAGAAACACCTCTTCGCATCCCTTGCATCCCATTGCGCAGAAATGTCCACAACCCACAGGCTAGGGTAGCTCATAATTACAGTTTGGTCGATGACTTAGCACAGTCCCTGGCTGCCATGTCAGTCTTAGAAGTACTTCAAACTTGTCCCACTCAGTGAAAGCAATTACTTTCTACCTTGGGGGCAGTAGACCCCGCGGATACCCAACTCATCACATTTGATCTCAACAGTGGAGAACCTCACCTCCCTTCTCTCATCTCTATTCAAATCCCAGTGAAAATTTGGAACATAACAGTTCATCGGTGCATCATCGATGAAGGCGCATCCACATGCATCATGTCCAAGTCTGTATGGCAGAAACTTGGTTCCCCCAAACTCATACCATCTTCCATTACCTTAAGATCTTATGAAAATGACCATCTTCTCCCGAAGGGCTCTTCCAAAATGTCCCTGTAGAACTCAGGGGAAAGACCATTCTCATTGACATTGAAGTTATTGACACCCCACTCAATTACAATATCTTGTTTGGTCGTAGCTACATGTACGCTATGAAGGCAGTTTCCTCTTCCGTCTTTTGAACCATGATGTTCCCACATAATGGGAAGATCATTACCATTGATCAAGTTTCACAATATGAACCTAACCCTTCTGCCAACATCGATAACATTCTCCCTCTCATCCATACTAATCACAAAGCATACCCACTCATCGAAATGGGGCCTGGAATTTTCAAAGACCCATCATTGTTAGGAACTTACCATGGTGCACCACCTCTCCTTCATCCTTCGAATTAAGTATGTGTCATATCATCCAAAGGAACTGACATTGAGGATACCCTTCCTCCCAGGGAGGCTTCTCTTATATCTGATGTCCCACTAGTCATAGAGCCCCTCCCTCACGAGCCTCCTGCGAACTCATCGGCTCCACTAGTTCACGATTTCACCTCACCCCAAGGCCATATCCCAGTTTGGGAAACAGTTCCCCAAGCCATTACTCAAATCCCCTTCTTTTACCCTCCACCAGGAGTACAATCTTTCCAAGTAGCCGTAATGCTTACTCTCCCTAATATGGTGTTGGCAATCCTAGTTTGGTATTTACATCCATCAGAGATGGTTCCTCAACCATCCCTTCCCCCCCAAATAGAATGAATCCCAATGACAATTCCCATACTCACTCCCAACATACCCTCTACACACCCACTCACTCACCTCCCTGCCACAGCTGGGGGTAGGAGAAAGAAGAAGGATCCCACATCTTCACTTCCCCCATGCACCCAACCTCCTTGTGCGCTATGTGAGAAAGATGGACACCCAACCAACAAATGCCCATCTCTACCCGAGTTACGTAACCTAATTCAACTCAATCAAACACCATCACAGTTCATCACTTTAGAAAGTACTGCCGCTACCTCCCCTAACGAAGGTAGAAAAGGGTTGGAAACCAAATTCACTTGCGCCATATGTTCATAATATGGCCATTATACACACCATTTCCCAACACTACCTTAATTCTTATAGACATTAGTAGCAGTACGCCAAAGCTTCCAGCACAAACCCAGTCCAACTACATCACCCCCACCAAACATCACTGACATCCATTATGTCACGACTTCAGTCAACAAATGCATGAGATCCCCATTCTCTCTATGCAAATCCTTAGATCATTTTACATATCAATGTCCTATGATCATTGAATACAGCCAATGCCAACTGACCCTGATTCAAACCACTGCACCCCCTATAGAATCAATGATTAACGTTACCTCATCACTAGAGACTCTTCGTATCATTTCTCCTGAACTAGAAGCACTCTCTATTCCTCCGTGGCTCTTGGATGACTTATACGAGGATTTACCCCCAAATCCCACCAATTCTCCTGTTCATTTCCCCATGGAAATTTTATGCCCAACCACCACTAGTACTCCTTAGTACCTCGATATTTGGTTTATGTCAAGTGAACCATCGCAATCTCATTATGTCATTCCCCCCACTTCTTCATCACCAGAGGAAAACCAAATGGTAACAGTCACCGATATCACTCTTTACGATCCCTTGTATTCCCACCAATTCCACTATGACGAGGACATACTTGAAGAATTAAACACCCTCGACTACCCATGGGATGCGCTACACCATCGAGCGCTCTTCTTTCCACAAGAAGCCTTCACGCCTCCTAACCAACTCCCCATATACGTAGTCGAAACCAAGGATTTTATCCCATCAGGGCATATCGAATGGTTCAACAACCCCATCCCCACCCCTGATGATTTTGAAGAAGGCAATATGACCAACATTTCCCATACCATCAAAATCGATATTTCCATAAAAAATGGAGTCGTCACGGAAATCACCATTGGCATCGCATGCACTCCTCACAAAATCACCGCTTATAAATCCCTCTTCCAAGAATACTGGGATATTTTTGCCTGGTCATACACAGAGATGCCTAGCCTTGATCCCTCTATTGTCAAACATCGCATAGACACCTGGTCTGATATCACACCGATTCACCAAAAACAATGACCGCTACACCCGTTCAAAGCCACGGATATCAAAGTCGAGATTAATAAATTACACGTGGCTGGGTTCATCTACCCCATTGCCTATACCTCATGGGTTTCCAACCCTGTACCCGTTAACAAAAAACAGGGCACTATCCGGGTATGCACGAACTTTCGTGATCTGAATCATGCCTGTCCCAAAGACAACTTTACAATTCCTTTCATCGATCAGATTATCGACGACTGCTCAGGCCACGAGGCTTTATCCTTCATAGATGGTTTCTCTGGCTATAACCAAATCCAAATCCACCTAGCCGATCAATACAAAACTGCATTCACCACCCCTTGGGATACATTTTCATATCGTGTCATGCCTTTTGGCCTAAAACATGCTGGTGCAACTTTCCAATGGGCTATGACATACATTTTTCACGATCTAGCTCATATCATCCTCGCATACTTGGACGACCTCACAGATCGATCCAAAAAATGCACCCAGCATCTTGATGATTTATGGATCGTCTTCCAACTGTTTCGTCAGTACAACATCCACTTAAACCCCCTCAAGTGCGTATTCTTCATCACTGTCGGGTGCCTCCTTGGATTCATCATTTCCTAAAGTGGTATTACCGTGGACCCCCTCAAATTCTAGGCCATCACATAAATTCCACCCCCCCTGAAATTTATGCAAACTCCAGAGCCTACAAGGAAAAGCTAACTTTCTACAGCAATTTGTCCTAGACTATGCCACTCAAGCACACGGTTTCCTTTTCTTACTATGCCATGACATCCCATTCCACTGGGATGAACATGCCCAAAAAGAGTTCGACGACCTTAAAATGGCACTTTCCAATGCCCCTTTAATTAGTTCACCTGACTATAATTGTGACTATATTCTCTACATATCAGCATAAGCTGTCTCAGTAGCAGGAGTTCTCATCCAAATCGGCAATGATGATCGTGAGCATGTCATTTACTACATTAGTAAAAACCTCTCAGGGCCACCCTTGAAGTATAATCATGAAGAGAAAATAGCCCTTACAATCATCCTCGTGGTCCAGAAACTGTGCCATTACATTCTGCTTCGCACAACCAAATTCATAGCAGATTCTAACCCCATGCAATACATGCTCAGTTGTTGGAAAATTAATGGAAAATTTACCTGATGGATTGTTATCCTTCAGGAGTACGATCTCAAATTTTCAACACCCAAGAGCAAGAAATCTCTTGTCCTTGCCGAACTTGTTACAACCTTCCCCTCCGATACTACAAGTGCCCTCGTCAATACTGACTTCCCCGATGAACATCTCTTTTATATCACTTCAGATGATCCTTGGTACGATGACCTCCTCGTCTACCTCCAAACCCAAAAGTTCGATAACCACCTCTCATGACATGATCGTCGTTGTATTCACCACCAGGCCCCCCGCTATCTCCTCATCAGAGATATCTTATATTGACGAGGGATCAACACAATACTCCATCGATGCTTGACTATTGACGAGGCCGATAGAGTCTTGAATGACTGCCATAGCGGCGCGTGCAGGGGCCATGTCTCGGGGATGTCCACTGCTCAGAAAATCATCCGAGCAGGTTATTTTTGGCCTACATTGTTTCATGATTTCATTCATGCCATGAAGCAATGCGATAAATGTCATCTTTACACCAACAAATCACGAGCACCACTTGCTCTTCTCCACCCAGTCATTACTGCCGACTGCTTTTGTAAATGGGGCATCGACTTCATGACTTGTAACCCACCATCCAACAATGGACACAAATACATCGTTGTCCGAGTCAATTACTTCACAAAGTGGGCTGAAGCCATGCCTACCTTCAACAACACCGCTGACACCGCAACACATTTTGTCTTTAATCACGTTATATCTCGCTTTGGAGTACCACTCCAACTAGTCTCTGATCACGGGAAACATTTCGAGAATGAGATTTTTGTCGAACTCTCATCCTGGTTAGGATTCTCCCATGAGTTTGCCTCACCATATTACGCTCAGTCCAACGGACAAGTCAAAGAAGTTAACAAGGTCCTCAAGACCATGTTACAACGCACAGTTAACAAACATAGGACCAATTGGCATCATATGTTATTTTCTGTGCTATGGGATTATCGTACGGCCGTGAAAACAACCACTGGTTTCACACCATTTCATCTGGTCCACGGGGTAGAGGCCACTCTTCCTATCGAGTGCAAAATTATCACCTTATGCACCACAATTGAGCTAGTACCCGATGTTACCCATGATTTTGGTCATCTTGATGGTGTATTGATGATGGTGTACTCAGGCTCCTAATAAGAACTTTCTCCTGAGAAAAGTGACATTCATCTCTTCCCAGAAAACATATTTTTGAAGAGAGTTTGCAGGTTGCTTATATCCTAGGGTGCAAGAATGACCCATTATCGTAGGCTACCTTCAGCTAGGGTGTGAACTTCTCGCACTGTGCTACATAGCTAGGGTGCGAACTTGTTCTCAATCTTGGAAAAAGATGAAGTCTCGATGGTTCTAGAAGGGAATCTTCTAGAGAATGGGTTGGCATTCGAATGGTTATCATTTTACTAGTTTCCCTAATTTGGTGGGATCATTCTCATCCAAGTAACCATCTCATCCTCTCCTATATATTGATGGGATTCTTATGGAAAAGGTTAAGCAAGATTAATTGGAGAATTGGTGAAGGAATTGTGTGAAGGACCTATCTTGAACAGGAGCTTGGAGACTCTAGCAAGTCTATCAAGAGGAGTTGGATTTTCTTCATACAAGGATTGAGCAAGTGTGTGTGTTGGAATCAAGAGCCACCAAAAGGAATCTTGCGACATCAAGGTGATTAGGTTGTATCTTCTACTTTCGATTAATATGATATAGCGGCATGTCCTTTTCCCATAAAGTCATTCTTACTTTATTGTGTAATTCCTTGATCATACACATAAGTTGACGATTGAATATATTTTACTATCTTCACTTTGGTTGGTTTGTGTTGTCTTGGTCTTGACCTCATGAGAGCACCGGAGTGAAGCGGGAGAAATAGAGACCCTAGGAAGCGATACAAAGGTATGTCACTTGTTCCTCCCTACTAGCTAATTCAATGGTCATAACTTAGGGAAATAGTCATATCCTGTCCTGTTTTGTTCTAGATCCAGGTGGATATAGGGAGATCTGTTAGTGTCCGCACCTACCGATTAGTCCGATAACAAAATTGGCAACTCCACTGGGGATGCAACCCGTTTTCTTTGTGGTTTTTGATGTTTTTCCTTGGCCATTTGATCTTGCCTTACCTTTCTCCATTTCTATCAATCTCTGAGTCTTCAGGACACCCTGATAGACCCTCTGGGTCCAGAAGTCCCTTCGAATTTTTTGTCTTTTTCCAAAAATTTGCTTAGTTTTAGATATTCTCACACTGATCCCCACAGTGGCATGCGAGAATAATTTGAGTTTGCACTTTGCTTTTAAGTCCAATGCAAGGTTCTCGCACTCTGCTCAAAGCTAGCCTGCGAGAATGACCCATTCTCGCACTGTGCAACAATGATAGCATGTGAACACTCTTTTCAAAATTTTGGATTTAAGATTTTTGCATGTTCAGCTGCCCAGATCAGTATAGGTGTCTGAAAAGAACTTCTTAGACCATTGGTTGATGTTTTCCTGTCTTCGGATTTTGTGCACGATCAGTCTTCGGAAATCAAAGGCTCTTCTTGTCCATCTTTTTCTTGACTTTCATCTCTTGACTTTCCTTGGCAAAGATATACTCTCTGATTTTGGAATCTGAGTGCTTGTTTGGTTAAGAACTGGCGATCGGTTGAAAGTTGGGATTCTTTGTCATTGTCATTTGCTCATTATTTGGAAGATTATTTTTCTCATGCAATTGAAAAGACTAGTTTGGTCTGCTTGTCATTTTTGTTTCCATTGAAAGATTGGTTTGGGTTTTTGTTTATTGCTTGTTCATTAGTTTTTGTTTTTCCTCACTTTCACCATCATGGTGTAGGTCCTTTTTGAAAAGTGAAAAACGTTTTTCTTTCAAAAATATTGGAAAATATTGGAAATCAATTGTTGAAATTATTGAAAAAGAAACAATAGAGAATTGTCATTATTGCGTGATTCATTGACATTGCATTTTAAAGGAAATTGTGTATCATAGTTCAAGATTGGTCCGGAAAACTTCTCTTTCCCTCCCGTACATAGGATTCATTGAGCGAAAATTGATTTATTTCATTCCTATCTATGCATCGTTGGGTCAGAGTCTCATACAACCTCAGTTTCATCTCCGTTTCCTTTGAGTAACAACAACCCTTAATAACATTGCGCGATTGTAAAATTTAACTACTAACTCTTTTCTAGGGCTCTGTTGACGGGCGAAACTGACCGTCTGTCAACTGGGAGAGTGGAACCGGTCCGGGGTTGTCTAAATAACCCAAGCCGTTTGGAATGGACCACCCTGACGAGTTTAACGGCTCCGTTGGCCGCTCTAAGGTCTTCTATGAAAACCAAAGAGAGAATTGATC
>SNQJ01S0015874.1:106389-136758 GCA_010110895.2 Picea sitchensis | reverse complement strand
TCATGTAAATCACCCACAAAGCGTATATCATATTTCAAAACAAGACTGCAATACACCCTCACTGTTAAGAATATAACAGTAAGCTCCTGAGATTTAATTGATAAGCCTGCACAGTTCCTTGTCCTGTAGATGTAAAAGAAATGCTGGCAGACTGGTTGAATGCCCTTTGAATTAATCAAAGGTTCAACAAGATGCAAAGACACATGGCTGGGTGAGTTAAAGAGATGTTGTGGCCCAGGTCTGGAGAAAACATTTCAACACACAAACCAAAACGTTCCCTTCAGCCATTGAGGAAATCTGAAAAATGACCTCTAAAACAAGAGCTAGATCTATGTAATGGCTCACTTTCTGAAGAAACCACCTGTGATGAAGGTAAAGGGGCTAAAAATGGTTCTGGGTTTTCAACCGTTCGATCTAATTCAACACCGTTTTCCCAGAATCGCTCACGCAAACACGTGACTCTGAGGGAAATTACGGGGTAGTCTTCTCTGGCAATAATGAAACCAACACTAACTCTGAACACCAGGGGGTTTGAATTCGCCCTACAGGAGCTAGGATAGATCATACAGTGAGCCGGGCTAAGGGGCAAGGGTTTGAGCAGAGTGGGCTCAGAGATTTTCCCAAGAATCAACAGAGGTAACTCGGCAAGGATGCAGGCATTAATGCCAAAGTACAACCACCGGTTATCATAGCTATTCAACCCACTATTCCGTAGTTCAATAGTCATATCAATTGGTCGATCAATGAAAACAATGGTGAGTGTATAATCCAATGCGCAATCAACATTGTGCCAAAGTTATAAGCCATAAATCATTCCAATTGAAACCAAAACCAAATATTAACCATGCACCAATGCATAAATCATTCCAATTGAAAACAAACCAACATTAACCATGCACCAATGTGTATTCATATAATCAACCAACTAATAGTTATGAAATATTAACATAGGGATTATATTAAAAGATAAGGGTGTATAAAATATTTAAACATAATACCCATATTTCTTATGAAACTAAAGGTTGAGTAGGTGAAATATCAATGCATTACACACTTAATGAAATCAAGTCACACAATCGATATAAGAATGTCCAATGAGTATACCAATGTGTGTGAGTATTATACCATAATGTTCAAACATCCGACATGCGGTTCAAAACCCAAAATCATGTTCTCGCCAATCAAATGTTTAACTAAGGTGTCAAATCGATATTGCATAAAATTGATATGCCAAGAGCTATGATAAGGATCAACAATAAGGATACAAAGATAAATCATTACCCCCATGCAATTCAATGAATAAATGTTTAGGCAAGTCATAAAAATGCGAATCCAAAGGCTAAATGTCTTCAATAAACCGAGTTATATAATCCATCGAAGTATGAAAACCGATCAAAGGATATTGCCGATCATGTAAAAATCAACAAAAAGATAAGCGCAATATGCATAATGACACAAAAGATATTGGCAGTTCAGATAATGATCAAAATGTAACCTCGAAAGGAGAAATCTTCATGCTTACACTCGTGAAGACTTAGCGAAGAAAAATGTGCAAAAGTCTCAAGAAATGAAAGTTTCGTCTATTTGGAAAATGCGACGAAAAACTTGATGTTCGCAAGACATAGGTGTAGGCAGCTTACAAGAAAATATGACACTCCTGGTGGTCCCTCTTCTTCTGGGCACTCTCTTCCCGGTTTCATTCCGACACTTCCTCAACCCCCTTTTGGAGGACCTTTCTCGTCCTTCACTAGCAGTATTAATCCTAGTGGCAATATTCTGTCATTCACACCAAATTACCAGATTCCCGTTGGTGGGAAATTTCACCAAGGAGGTTTGACTCAACCTCCCCTTGGCGGGAAAATTCCTATTGGAATGCAAATCCCAATTGGAACACAACCCCCAATTGGAACACTGCCCCCAATTGGAGGACAAACCCCACCTTATGGACAAAACATACCTCCATCCTTGGCCCAGTATTGGAATCATATGATACAACATACTCCTCAATCGATTGGGGGGAAATATCTTCCAGCTGCATCCGTGATACCCCCTAGTATAGGCCAACCATATCCAGGTACATCCAATCCTATTTGTGGCTCGAATGCTCAAACTCACGTCCATGTTCAAGGATACAATCCCATGAGCTACTTTCCTCTACAACCACCACCCAATTTGCCTGGGTCTTCACATTATATGTAGACTGCTTATGGTCCTACTGGTTTGTCGACGGGGATTCCTCCCCAAAGCCACTAGTACCAGCATGTGAATCGACAGTTACCCTTCTTGGCCACTTTGGATCTCCTGGAGTTGTCAAGGATTTTAAATGATCCAATTCGTCACTCTCCCCAATGGCCTTCTATACCAGCCAAGCTACCATCGAACATCCCTAAATTTGATGGCAAAGCGGGAAAGGACCCGAACAATCACGTCATGACTTTTCACCTCTGGTGCTCATCCAACTCGTTGATGGATGACTCTATTCGTTTACGTCTTTTTCAACGGACCCTCACGGGTTCTGCTGTGAAGTGGTATATAGAATTACCATGAAGATTCTTCGTTGACTTCAACACCCTATCTATGGCCTTCCTCACCCACTACCAGTTACCAATCCGTTATGAAATGGGGACTGAAATTTTGAGTTCTTTCAAACAAAACAAAGCCACTCATATATCCAATCACATTCATGAGTGGCGACGGATTCGACATCTCATCAAACTCGAACTCCCCAATCAGTTGCTGGCAGAGTGGTTCACAAAATCATTTGTGAATGACATCGTTCATGACATCACCATGGGTGGAGTGGTCACGGAAGAGCAGGCCATAAGTCATGCTCAATACATTGACCTCGTTTACTCACAAACAGGTACCCTTTACGACTTACTACCTAACGCACCTCGTCCTTCCACTTCCGCCACTTCAACTACTCTAGCTACTTCTCATGAAACCGATGGTGTGGTTGGCACTTTCCATGCCCAACCAAATTCCGCCTCAAGCACCAACTCCAAACCTGCTTCTTCTAATGTTCAAAATGCTTTGTCTCTTGCCCCTCCCACCGACAAGACTTCTGAGGTAAATGCAGTTCAATCTACCCCAGCCGGTAAAAACAAATCCAAAAAGGGAAGGGGTAAGAATAAGGAGGAAAAAAATACTTCTCAAGTAGAGCGAACCAAAACTCCACCTGTTGACGATAGGGATAAGCGCAAGCCTCGATAAACTTGTCTTATATGTGGTTACAATCACTACATGAAGGATTGTCCATGACGTGCCGAGGTCACTAAGTTCCTTCAAGGAGCCCCAAAACCACATGCTCCAACCGTTTTTTCCCAACCCTTCCTGTCTCAACAACAGGCCCAACTAGTCATTCATGACCAACCCTCACCTTCTACTACATCCTATGTATTGATGTCTATTGGCGATTCAAAGTAGAATGACATTGCACTCACCACTCGAGCCAATGATTATTCTCCTTCTAAAGAGAAGGTTTATGACCCACCTCCTTCATTGGTACAACCCTCTCCCGCGACTCCACCTACAAACGGTCCTCTTCATCTCGAACGACCGAGCCTTGACACAGTTCTTCGATCCCCCCAAAGGGTGTCATTCGGAAATCAGCTTTCAATCCTCATGCTCGTGCTGCCTAGAACTACAACATTGTTGAAGATCTGGCCCAAGCACCTTCTGCGATATCCGCCCTCAAAGTCCTTCAAAGTTGTCCCACACAACGGAAGGCACTGTTGAAGGCTATCGGTGGAATAGACTCGACAGATACAAATTTAATAATTTTTGACTTGGAAGATCACATTCCAAGGTACCCCCTCAACTCGTGTTCCAGATCCAAGTGATTGTCTCTGACAAAAACATTTGTCGAACCGTTATTGATGAGGGTGCCTCGACGTGTGTCATGTATCTTACTTGCTGGAAAGCCATTGGCTCTCCCTCTTTGAATGAATCCCAGAACAATCTCAAAGCCTTCAATGGCTCCGGTTTTAAGCCCTATGGTGTCCTTCCTTTGTTACCAATCACGTTCAAAGGCAAAACAGTCCAAGTCGAAGTGGAAGTCTTTGACGCTCCTCTTGATTACAATCTTTTTCTTGGCCGCAGCTAGATCGATTCCATGAGCGCAGTTGTGTCGACCCTTTTTCGTGTGGTACGTTTCCCACATCAAGGGAAGGTAGTCACCGTCAACCAATTATCCTTCTTTAACTCAGATACCCATACTGGCAACGTACTATTCATCACTAAAATCCCACCAGGTTATGAGAATGTCAGTGTAGGCCTTCTCAAAGACTCTTCGTTAATGGGTACTTTCCCCATTCCATCGCCCGATGTTCCACGCTCGTCCATTGCTTCAATCAACATGATCTCCACCTTGATTCATGGAATTCCCACGTCTCACAACCCATGGATGGTACCTGACCCTTGACATCATCTTCGTTACAGCGACGAAATGTCGTTAAGTTTGGTTGAATCTGCCTATGAGGCCATTCAATTGACAACCCCTTCTACCCCCTCTCTTGGTAAGTTATCTCCAGATCCCTTCCGTGTCATTTTTCCCATAGACGAGATGATCATGTCTATAATGGAGGACACCCATTGGGACGATGGACATCATCATTCCATCCTCTTCCTGGAGCAACATACCATTGAGAACTACCAACGGATCTCAACCCTGTCGACCGTTTTTGTCATCTCAACCGTTCCCAAGTCCACACACGATGTGTTTTCCGAAGGGAACTTAAGCAATATCTCGCCCACTATTCCCCTCTACATATCCATCAAACCTGGAATTGTCGAAAATGTGCATATTGGAGCTTCGTGTTCCCTTGACAAAATCGTCACCTACACATCCCTTTTCAAAGAGTTTCATGAAAGCTTCACCTGGAGCTACGAAGAAATGTCGGGTATCGACCCCAACATTGTGATACATGAGATCAAGACATACCCCAACACTAAACCCATCCGACAATTCCTTCGTCTAGTTCACCCACGTAAAGTGGCTACTATCAAGCTCGAAGTCAAGAAACTTCTCAAATCTAGCTTTATTTACCCGGTGGCCCTCACTGACTGGGTTTCCAATCTTGTCCCGATCGACAAGAAACAAGGCACAATCCGTGTATGCATTGATTATAGGGATATCAACAAAGCTTGTCCCAAAGACAACTTTCCTACCCCCTTTGTCGATCAGATTGTTGACGATTGCGCCGGAAGTGAAATCTTCTCTCTGATGGATGGTTTCTCTGGGTATAATCAAATCAACATTGTTCCCGAGGATCAACATAAGACTGTTTTTATTTGTCCTTGGGGTACTTTTGCCTATCAAAAACTCCCCTTCGGTCTCAAGAACGCTGGTGCATCTTTTCAACGCGCTATGTCTTATGCCTTCCATGATATCAAGCACATCGTGCAACCATATATGGATGATTTACCCGCTCACTCAATGCGCCGAGTCGATCATCCAACCCACCTCCACGCCATTTTCGTCCACTGTAGGTTTTATCGTATACGCTTGAATCCTCACAAGTGTGTTTTTTGCGTGGAATCCAGCCGACTTCTAGGCTTTATTGTTTCACGTCAAGGTTTTAGGGTAGATCCTTTAAAGGTTGAGGCGATCCTTAATCTCCCTCCTCCTTCTACACTTCGCCAGTTACAAAGTTTGAAGGGGAAAACAAACTGTCTTCATCGTTTTATCCCAAATTGTGCTGAGATAACTCGGGGATTTACATGGCTCCTAAAAAAGGGGTCTAAGTTCATATGGGATACCATCGCGAACAAAGCCTTCGAAGCTATGAAATTTACCCTAACATGTGCTCCACTTCTCTTTCCCCCCGATTATAGTCGCGATTATTTTCTCTACCTTGTAGCCTCGGCTTACACCATTGGTATGGTTCTCTTCCAAGAGGATGATGCTAACGACGAACATGTTATCTATTACTTGAGTCAAAGTCTAATGCCTACCGAAACCAAGTATTTACATGTTGAAAAATTGGCCTTGGGAGCCGTCCAAGCCGTCCAACGCTTTTGGCACTATATCCTCTCTTGCAAGACTACAGTGATTTCTAACTGCAACCCTATGCAACACATTCTCACCCATCAATTTCTAGGGGGAAAATACTCCAAATGGATCGTGATACTCCAGGAGTTTGACTTGGAATTCGAACGCGCCAAGTCCAAGAAGTCCTTAGTGTTTGCTGAGTTGATATGCGACTTTCCCTATTCTGAAATGGAAAATGTAGCTGCTGATTCATTACCCGATGAATCCCTTTTCCTCATTAGTACTGATGATCTTTGGTATGGCAATATCATCATATATCTCCAAACACATACTTTCCAGCCAACTTTGTGTAGTACTGCGCGACGTCGAATACGCTACCAAGCCCGTCAATATATTATCCTTGGGGATACTCTTTATCGTCTGGGGATTGACATAGTTTTTCCACACTACCTAACGTTCTAAAAAGCCGAGAAAGCTTTGAATGACTACCATTCTGGAGCCTTTGGTGGTCATATGTCTGGGTATGCTACTACCTAGAAGATCTTACGAGCAGGGTATTTTTGGCCTTCTTTATTTAACGACTGCATAATCGCCATCCAAAAATGCCATGATTTCCAGACCTATAATCATCACATACGGTCACATCCCACTCCTCTTCACCCTGTGGTCTCCATTGGTCCCTTTGTGAAATGGGGCATCGATTTCATGACATGTCACCCACACTCGATCGAGGGGCATGGATACATTATTGTAGCCATAGATTACTTTACGAAATGGGCCAACGTGATGCCGACATTTGACAACACTGGAAAGACCACAACATTATTCATTTTTAATCACATCATAGCTCATTTTGGTGTTCCTCAGGCTATCATCACTGATCATGGTAGCCACTTTAGAAAATTCATGATGTCTGAACTCACTGAAAATTTGGGTCTTAGCCATGAAAACTCAACGCCCTATTACCCACAAGCCAATGGCCAAGTCGAAGAAATTAACAAAGTTCTCATAACTATGCTCTGACGAATGATAGGGATTCACAAAACAAGTTGGCACACAATGTTTTTTTCAGCATTGTGGACTTACCGGACATCTGTCAAGTGAGCTACTGGGTTTACACCTTTCCGGTTAGTCTACGGTTTGGAAGCCATTCTCCCGATTGAATGTGAGATACCCTCTTTAAAACTAGTTGTTGAACTCCTACCAAACACTTCTGCTGAGGAAGAACGTCTACTGTATCTTATGCGATTAGATGAAACTCGACATGATGCTACCGTAGTCATAGAAGCTCAGAAAAAATGTGTCAAGGCCCAATACAACAAACATGTCAAGCCTCATGTTTTCTCCAAAAGAGATCTCGTTCTCCTCTATGAACAAGATCGAGATATGCTAGGAGCTAGAAAATTCGAAGCCATGTGGCGAGGTCCTTATATTGTTAGATGAGTTTTGGAAAAAGGGGCTTATGAGTTAGTAGATTACGATGGTATCCCTTTGAGTGAACCCAGAAATGGGTTGTACTTGAAGAAGTACTATGCATAAGATCACCTGTGCACGAGTACCTGTATTTTTATTGTATCATACTTCTTGTGTGTTATTGTAGCATGCTTTTGTCATTATCTAGTCTCTACCCTTATGTGACATTGTGTTTGATTTCCAGATGTCGGAGTCTTCGATACCCTACATTGGCTTCGCTGATGGCGCTAGGCGTAGTACTTAGAACCTTGCTTCCACTGCATGAGCAATTTATGCCCCTACAAACGAACTTGTCTCCTTACGAGGTGTGTGTCTCGGCCATGTGACCAACAATACAACAGAGTATAGCGTCATTATCGAATTGTTGATTGATGCTATCTCACTCGAAATCCATTATTTGGTTGTGTGACTTGATTCACAGCTTGCAGTACTATAGTTAAGTAATGTCTATACTATTCAAAGTCCTACTTTGTTACAGGTGTATTTGTGAATTTGCCTCTTGGAACGTTATTTTGATTACATTGAATATCAACATATTCCTAGACGTCTAAATACATTAACTGATGCATTAGCTAACTATGTATTAGACAGACATTTGGGTCATTTATAAATCAATCACATCAATTTTCACACAACACAAGATAAACTGGTAGAAGCCGTATGTATATATAATGATCAAAAGAGTTTTTACAAAAAAGTTCTGTCCGAGGACCAAAATTTCAAAATCTGAAGCTTATAGCTTCTACAAAGTGACATCATGGATTACATTCATGGTAACACACGACTGCCCGGGCAACCGTACGAAGCAGTCGGCCAATGGACTATGACACTCCTACTGTATGACGCTGATAACGTCGTGGAACCTCTCCAAGGGGCATGTTCGAAATGTCTGCTGTCAAACCCTCTAGGTTTTGTTCCACCACTTCATAATCTTCAACATCCCATCATGGAACTGGAGCCACCTCTCCTCATCACTAAATAGGAGAAGTACAAGGAGGTCGGTAAGGCCCACGTCTATGTCATCAAAAAATAATTTTGTATTTAGACCTTGGACGAACATATTAAAAAAAAACATTTGCATATGATAAAATTCGCAAAAAACATTTAAAAAAGAAAAATGTGTACTTCTTACCAAGATACCCCCACTGAGCACCCTCGGGCAGGACCAAGTCCGGATCTCCTCAGAAGTCCAACCCAGCATAAGCATAATCATCGACCATCAGCATCTGTGGTCGCAACCAGTTGAAGAATACATCATTATATTTGATAATTGGTCCAGCCACATGCTGGGCCATGAGCTGACACCACCTCAGCATTCTTGGATCTGTTGGAGCCGGTAAATCCCACTCAACCTGCAACCTTAGCAAGGGAACCCTCTCAAGAAAGAAGGACACCAACAAAGACCCGTACCTAAATTTCTTCAGGTTGCCTCGCCTGCATTTGGTGAACTGCCTCTTCATGCTATGAAGCACTGCGCCTGCCGAGTTAAAAACCAAGGCTCAGTACACTCTATGGGATACTGAAAGTAGCTCTGGAGATCCATGTGAGGAGCAGCGCTGCCAGCCATAGGAGCAATGGTGAACAAAATAGTGCATAGGGTCAAATCCCACACTCCCCAAATGGCTACTTTCCCTTTGTTCCTCTCTGCTTCTGGAACATAGTGCAAGTGACAATACTCACTCATGGGCAGCCCACCACCTCTGCTACCAGTCAGGCTCGCGTGGTACCCACGCCATGATAGTCCTGTCAAGAAGTAAATGTCCTCGATATCCAAGGACAATGTGTGGACCCCTACATGGAATAATTGCTGGTTAGGATCCCACATATGCACAAGGTACTCCAATAACCTAACTTGGGCCCTCATACCTGGGATACGAAAGAATTTCAGAAGAACACAGTCTCGTAAAGAGGCAATGGTGGCCAGATGATTTTCGACAATGGAATCTTCTTCTTCGTGCTCTCTTTCACACCATTCTAGAACCATGGTGATGGCCAAGTACCTGCATAAGAAGCACAAGAAGAAAGTTAGTAACTCTATTCAACACTTGATATCTTTTTCATTGAGAAAAACTTTAAAATTTTTTCCACTTTGCAGTTCTCGCAGGTGTCCTTTAGGCATAGTGTGAAGTTCTTGTAGGTGCCTTTGGGGTCACTTGCGAGAATGAGGCATTCTCGCAGGTCCCATGTGGCTGGCCTGCGAGAATGGCTGAGCGCAACTTTAACCCCCAAAACAAAATCAAAACTATGTTTTTTGCCAATGAAAATGAAAAATCAAACCATGAAAAGGTAGAGGACAAGAAGCTTACCTCACTGCCGGAGATAGTTCATCGAATGGATGCTCGTAACTCCCGCAATCAAGCACCAAAATTCAAGGGCAAAAGAGGGGTTTTGGGCTCAAATATTGGTAAAGTTAAAATGATCATGGTAAAAGAAATTTTACCCCTTTATATTTACTTTTACCATTTGTTGTTGGATTTTATAATTGTTTATTTATTAAAACCTAATACCAAATACCCTTTTGAGTGCGACTTTTTCCGACGTAACGACCTTGATGTTCATACATAGGGATGTGGATAATTTTTCTTCTTCATCGCATGTTTTGATTGTTTTTTATGGTTTTTGTACAAAACCTCGAGCTTGGTCTTTTTCTATTCTCATGCTCGAAATACATGAGAACGCAATTGAGCACACTTTTATCACTTTTTCGGGCTCAACAAGGTTATACGAAAAAGGAACCCCCTTGGAGTCCTCTTTAAGTTGTTTTCAGACTCTCTAAACATGAAAAGATTGTTGAGCGACCTTGCTATTTTCATGCTCGTTAAAGTATTTGAAGACAACGTCTGTTGGGTGATAATTTATCTCTTTTTCGGTTTCATTAGACTATTTTACGAAAAAGGAACTGAGAGAGTTCTCTTTTAAGTGTTTTTCTAGACTCTATAATCATGAAAAACCTTCGAGTTTTCTATCTTTGGACTCATTAAACAAACATCGACAGACCCATAATGGGACCAAACCTCTCCTTCCTAGGGTTCGTTAAACATACTTTCAAGGAATTATCCAAAGGATGAACTTATATCAACAAGCATATGTTATCCTCCTCAAGATTGCGTAAAAATAAAGAGGTACTTGCCAGAAATGGTGGGGGAAAATTTGGGAAAAGGATGTGTTCTCATATTCATATTAATTGGCAGTAAGTGTCACTCTTGAACATGACACCCCCCTATTCATTATTTGAAGTCGATTTGGGAAATCCATTTGTCTCTCATTCGATTTTCTACAAGGTCATACCCTGCATCGTCTCTGAGTCAATGCTGCCAAATCATTGGTTGTGTCATTCATATGTTCAAGAGAAGTTCATCTGAAACCTCTATTGAGTCGGCCATCTGCAGTTGTCCATTCTCTTTGTGTCGACCTTCCCTGTGTCCATTCTAACTTATATCATACTCTGTTTCACCTTCAAAATCTGTTACTCATTTCGTATCATTGATGGGGGATACATCAAGGCCCTCCTATGACAAGTTTTGTTTCTTCGACTTCAACTCATTATCTGGAAACCAGACTTAGAAATTCTTTGGTACCTTGGAACTTGCATACCTCAATGGCAGGTTTCCTCGCTTTTGGTAGTGGGTTTACATCAATGACCCCTGATCAAAAGATTCCATTGGATGTTCGACCTCAACTCATTCATTCACGTTTGGTGGATTGTACTAGTGTACCTTGGGAGTCATTGACATTAATGGTTATTTCCCTTGCACTTGTTAACGGTTTCATCATTGACTGATAATCAAGTGGCTTCTACCATGTTCAAATTCAACACATGTAATCACATGGTTAGATTCGTACTTTCGGGTGATGGGATTGAAGACCTTGGATCTCATCTCTTTGTCCAGGTTGCGATGGAATATGTCTAATTTGTGACACATAGATCCACTTTGTATGTCTCGTGGCTATGTCGTCTCAATTTGAATTTTCTCACATAGATCCACAGTGTATTCCTGGTGGCTATGCTATATTTTGATAGCATGGATCCACAGTGTATGATTGGTGGCCATGACCTATGTTTATAATGGCATCCGTCTGTGATCTGAGTATGGGAATTCCTACCTCAGAATTAATATGATATTCTGCAGATGCTTGGTTGTTTGCAGGTTTCCGATTAGGTGCGCTCCTGGTTTTCGACACACACACGTAGTTTACAAAGTATTTCGGTTGTCATTGATTCTGGACTCATACTTTGGGGGGCATTCTATTACCCATGATTTTGGTCATCTTGATGGTGTATTGATGATGGTGTACTCAGGCTCCTAATAAGAAATTTCTCCTGAGAAAAGTGACATTCATCTCTTTCCATAAAACATATTTTTGAAGAGAGTTCACAGGTTGCTTATATCCTAGGGTGCGAGAATGACCCATTCTCATAGGCTGCCTTCAACTAGGGTGAAAACTTCTCGCACTGTGCTACATAGCTAGGGTGCAAACTTTTTCTCAAGCTTGGAAAAAGATGAAGTCTCGATGGTTATAGAAGTGAATCTTCTAGAGAATGGGTTGGCATTCGAATGGTTATCAATTTACTGGTTTCCCTGATTTGGTGGGATCATTCTCATCCAAGTAACCATCTCATCCTCTCCTATATATTGATGGGATTCTCATGGAAAAGGTTAAGCAAGATTAATTGGAGAATTGGTGAAGGAATTGTGTGAAGGACCTAGTTTGAATAGGAGCTTGAAGACTCTAGCAAGTCTATCAAGAGGAGTTAGATCTTCTTCATACAAGGATCGAGCAAGTGTGTGTGTTGGAATCAAGGGCCACTGAAAGGAAGCTTGCGACATCAAGGCGATCAGGTTGTATCTTCTACTTTCGATTAATATGATACGGTGGCATATCCTTTTCCCATAAAGTCATTCTTACTTTATTGTGTAATTCCTTGATCATAAACATAAGTTGACGATTGAATATATTTTACCATCTTCACTTTGGTTGGTTTGTGTTGTCTTGGTCTTGACCTCACGAGGGCACTAGAGCGAAGTGGGAGCAATAGAGACCCTAGGAAGCGATACAAAGGTATGTCACTTGTTCCTCCCTACTAGCTAATTCAATGGTCATAACTTAGGGAAATAGTCATATCCTGTCCTGTTTTGTTCTAGATCCAGGTGGATCTAGGGAGATCTGTTAGTGTTCGCACCTATCGATTAGTCCGATAACACTCGACACTGCTCCAATGGAGCAGCATTTTCTGAACTTAGAGTCTCTGGATGAAGATCATTGATCTTCATTACAAAATAATGAGGCAACCAAAAAATGGTCAAAGGCCACCTTTGAACGCCATGTTAACCTTTTCTCATTTTGCGAACGCGACCTCGTCCTTGCTCATGATATTGCTCACGATACCCTCATTCATGGAAAATTTGAGTCATAATGGCATGGCCCCTACATTATCCAACATTGCCTCACCAAAGGTGCATACATCCTAGCTTACTCCGTGGGCCTCTCTCTAAAGGAACCCATCAACGGGTTATACTTAAAGAAATTTTATGCCTAAGCATAGCCATTCTACATTAGGTTATTTCTTTTATAGTGTTTTTAATATTTTTTCCATACCCCACATCTAAACTATCATTTGTTTTCTTGACAGATGCTTCCTCCACTGGCCTACCACATCGGTTACGCCAATGGTGCCAACCGTTGGACACAAAATCTCACTTTGGTAGCTTGGTCCCTCTATTCCCCTTCACATGAACTGCTCCACTTTAGCGGCATATGTTTGGGTTTAGCAACCAACAACCAAGCTGAGTACACTGTCATCACTGGCCTCCCTGCTGATGCTCGTCATCATCGTATTCGTCACCTTAACATCTTTCTTGACTCCCAACTAGTCATCCTCCAACTCAGCAATGTGTACGATGTCCACGATCCTTGCCTCTTTCACAAATACCTGCAAGTTAGACTTTTATCTCAACATTTTGATTTCATTACATTTACACATATTCCAAGAAAATTTAATCAAATCATAGATAACCTAGCTAACATTATACTTGATTGGGATATATCACATCAATATACCTTTACACACACATAAACCATCAAGAGCCTCTCACAACATATATAGTTTAGACATCATAAATAACATTAAAAAACAAAAATTCTAAGACACATGTGAACATCACAAAGACCCCAAAATGTATATCCATATATATATATATATATAAATTGGTCACCAGTGCCATCAAAATGTTTACATACACATAGAATACATCGTATACAAAATCCACAGGCTAGTGAAGCACCTCGGTACAAAACTGGTGTCACTACACCAAAATGGGCTCACCAGCCTATATATAATATACAAAAATACATAGAGAGACACACATGGTGCCTCTAGAGCACCACCTCCTGGCCCTCCCTTAGGTGGTGGAGTCCCACCCACTATCGGTCCCTTCAAACCTGGAGGTAACTGCTTAGTCATCACATCACTTGCTACTGTTGCTCGTCGAACCACAACCCACCACATCAGTGGAACTCCCACACACTACTCTAGGATGCCCTTATCCTGGATGCATGACCACATGCCCTCAAGTACTCCCTATAGCACCGCTTCCAAGCAGTGGCGAATATCCTCAAAATCTCCCCAGGCCTTAGCTGGAGTAGCATGTGATGGCCCTGCACCAGGATCGTCGAAATGACGTCTCATAGCCAGTCTCTCCTCGCCAGCTAGTCTTGCCTCAACATCCTCATGTCATTGTATCTCCCCCGCCCACGGCTCCCCCTACAGAGGCCTCACCAGCCCTTGACGATCCGACGCTGTCACCAACTCAACCTCACGTCCGCAAGGTCCCACATCTGCATGTACAAACAAATAAAGGATATCATCAACATCCCTCTATACATAATACACAGGTCATACTATCTCAAATATGAACATATCAAACAAATAAAAAACATACCTCGGTGGTCAAACACCTCTCCCAGAGGTAACACCATATCTAGATCACCCCGAAAGTCAACCCCACAGTATGGATACTATAGTATGATCTGCGACATCTATCGCCACACCTGTGCAGCCTCAACCATGAAAAAATGGCCACCCTCACCACCACCATGGCGAATCAAAATCCATGACCACTGTATCAGTCATGGCTCTTGTGCACCAGGTGCTCCCAATAAAACTCTAGGGTGCAACATCGACACCCTCTCCAAGAACCATGCCACCAAGATGGACCCAAAGGCAAAGTCCCCTGAGTCTGCAATCCGACACCTATCAAGCTACCCTACCATCTTGGCATGCAAAATCAATCCCCAAGAAAAGTGATCTCCCACCAATGCCCTCCCCATAATCCTTAGTTGATCACCACTGATCCACTGAGTCACAAGGGACCCATAAACCCTCCCAACCATCGCTTCTACACAATGGTGAACCAAAGCATCCATCGCCCCGATACTCACTACAGAGCCTAACATAAAGTCATCCTTTGAACAATACCTCCAACCTAAGGTAGCCAATTTCCCATCCCCAGGTAATACAGGCTCCGTCGGTAGTGGCATTCCCCGAAAAGGGAGCCCAATCAGAAAGTACACATCCTCCACCGCAGTGAAGGCTCGCTTCTCACCTCACACCATAAAAAAATGAAGATCTGGACTCCACATCTGGATCAAGATATGTAGAAGGTACTCCTGTTCCCAGATCAAGGGGCACTCAAAAAACTTCAGCAGCCCACAAGCTGCCAAAGTAGCACAAACCGTCGGCTCCTCAATAGCCATGACCTCCCTCAGCTGTGACTAGTCTCTCTCTCGCTAATGAACCAACATCATCCCAATACTCACCTGAAACCACATAAATCCAGTCCTAGATCAGCCGTCCTAAACATAAACACATTAAAATCTCCAAAAAAGATGATTTTTGCACCCGTCAGCCTTGCCTCCAAGGCATGGTTGTTTAAACCCATAGGTGCGCACACATGCGTTCCTGTTCACCCCACAGGTGCGCACACATGCATGCCTTCTCACCCCACAGGTGCGCACACATGCACACCTATTCATCCAATAGGCACGCATGAATGGGCGCCTGTCTTCCATACAAAGACGCCTTCATGCACCCCTATCACGTACACAAGCGCGCATCATAGCACACCTGTCCGCCACACAATTGTGCACCCATGCATAGTTGTTTAGCTAATAGGCGTGCATACAATGTGCACCTTTTTTCCCCCTTGGGGTGCACCCGTGCGTGGATTATCGGATAACAAGCACCCAGCCATGCATGCATATTTCTGGATCGCCCATGCACTAGGGGATCCACACCCACAAAACTCCCTATACAACCCTCCGTATAGGCCCTGCCCACAAAAAGAAAACCTAATTCTATGCGGGACGATCAGACTACTAACTTGAAGATCGCTAGTCCTTAATCGACTACCTCATTCTCCCAAAATCTCCAAATCACCTCTGAATATCTCTCGTCCAATCACTCTGACAGAAGGTATAAATGAGGTGGCAATGTGGGCCCTATAGCTATATATAGTCCTTTTTTCCAAACTTCCAAACCCCATTTCGGGAGCTCCGGGTGTCCTTTTTTCGATCTATCTTCAACCACGGGATCAATACCCTATCCTCTACATCAAAACAGTTCCTGGGCCACTTTTCATCCTTATCCCCCGAGGAAACATTTTTTCCATACCCCATCTAGGTATGCATTCTCATGTTCAAAATTATCAAATAACTGCTTGTATGTTCGATTCTCTTCATATATTGTTCACGTTGGGTATTGGGTTTCATGTGTGCAGGTACTTGGTCATCATACATCATCAATACCCCTTTAGGTATATAATCAACACTGGCATGTAATCATTCGCTCTGAATCTCAAATTGCATCTCCAGTCACACCCTCAAAAATTTTCCTTTAGGGTCCCCATATTCGGCTTTACAGTACCGCCACCTCCATTGCACTTTGGGTACCATCACCCGGTAGCACTCTCCCCCACATGAGTTGTCCCATTCATGATGTTTTCAACCCTTTAGGGATGGGAGTCCCGATAGTCTTACATCATGTCGTGAATCAACCACATACCCCTTCTCCTCATTTTTCTAGCCTTCCCAACGGACTCCTAGGACACTTCCTCACGGATTATTTTGATTGCACTCCTGCAAAATCATTTACCCATCATCAGTATGCCCATCCTCATACTGCCCTTCATATTTTTCCCTACTATAGAAACCAGTCTATGGGGCCCCCACCCTCCACTTGTTTTTTCCACCAACTTGCACCACCCCCAGGGCAAGCCATCTTACACTGGGGAACCCGTTTCTGTATCTGCATTATTATCCCCTTAGATTTTTTCATTCCTTTTGTGATTAAACCATGATTCCCAACATGTTACATAGCTTTTTGTCATCACCTTTGGCGACCTTCTTGGAAAATGAAACCCATGTCGCCCTTGGTTGGGGCACTCCTTATCATCTACTCCTCTTGACATCATCCATATACTGCGAGTATCCCATAGGCCACCTATCTTTGCTCTCAGAGTTTGTTCACTTCGTCCCGCCTCTGGCACAACTTATCCCACGTCTTGTTGTCCCCCTGACACTCGACCTAGTTGAACGGTTGTGGCCACTTATACTTCGCATATACCCCCAACCAAGGGAAGTCTTGAGTCTTCATACATCTTGACTTCATCCATGTACCTCCTCAGTTCCTAACCTCACCTAATAGATCTCACGAAGCCCTTTTCTTCTTGGAATCGCGTCCCCCTTTTGTCAACATCAACACAGTTTCCAGAAGTGCAACAATATCTTGACTCTCATTACCTTTCCAATGAGAGGTCTCTGACGACACAGGGATAACCATAATTTCTCCCTGCTATCATTGACCCCCATAACATTCGACTTCAACACTTTCTCATGTTACGATGGGTCTTACTTTGCAACTATTGCATCTGTTTCTTATATTCACCGAAGACCTCCAAACTTGGCTGGGCTATCAATGCCTACAGAACCTGTGATACTTCTTACATGTGTCATTGCCTACTGTTCATAGTATGTTCCTCCTCAGAATTGTCCTCTGCCTTTATCACAAACTCCCTTGAGGGCGCTGCAGTTGTCTACATCAACACATAGTTTCAATTACTATACAACACCCTTCTTTTTGATTTACATGACATGAGCATGGGGCATGCTCGCCTCGTTTGTACACAATTTATTTTACATACCTCACGGAAGGTTGGGTCCTACAAGTTCCCTTCTCCCTCCAATGGGTCACTCTTGATACTCTCACTATCGCTCTTTCTTACAACGACACTCTCAGTAGAATAAAAATTGATGAATTTTGGCTATCTATATGCTCCTAACCTCATCCATCAGGGGGCATCTGTTATCACTGAAATCTCATCCGCCAATGGTTACATGAATCCAGCATCTTCAAAACAGATATGAGTTCACCCATGCACCAAAATTACCAAAAAGCATTTCCAAAAGGTCTAAAACTATACAACTAGTTATAAAATCAAGGTGCGTTATGACTAGACAGGGCACGCGTGCACATGTGCCATCTAGAAACGCCAGAAAAGTGCACATGCACACGATGCGTGACTGTGGTCGCTAAAAGATGCGCACACCTGAGAACGATGCATTTGTGATATTGGTCGACCTCCCACCCACTTCTGGTTCATCTTCCAAGTTGATTTGACATCCAAATCTCAGCTGGATCCGACTTGGTGGCTTGTCAAAGACCTAAAAGTGCCCTAAACAACCCCTTTTCACACTAAAATCTGGCTGCACAATACCTCAAAGTGGCGCTATAAAACAAGGCCATGGGTGCACTACATTTTCAAGGAATTCATTTGCAAGGTTATGTTGTTTCTATTCTCTTGGGGAATCCTCTTTTCTCATCAAGAGTATACTAGGATCATTAAATTTGGGCAATCCATCTCACCTTTTGAGTGGATTAGCTTGGGATTCTTTCACCATTTCTTTCAAATTTTCAAAGTTGTAAGAAGAGCCCAAATTGTGGGGGTCCAAGAGCCCTCCCTTTAAGGAAGAAGGGACCAAAAGTCCTGTTTCTTCTCGGTGTTTTCTTTTCACTAATACAATCCTTTCCATTGGTGACATGAGTCTTATTGGTTTCTTGTTCTTATGTCCTTATGCTCAATAGTTTAGTTGTTCTTTCCTTTTCTAGTTTAATTCTTAGCTTAGTCTTTTATGTTTCTTTTTTCTAACCCTTTCCTTTACTGCCGTCTTTCTTAGCTAACCCAACTAAGCTTGTAAGCACCTCTATTTTTCTCATTTAGGTGCAAAACGAGGCACAACAAAGTTCTTGGACTGTGACCTGAAACTGTGAACCTGGATTAACCAACCATTCATTGATTTTAAGTATATCAATCTGGCTCATCTCTTGGATGACTGCCTGAGTATTTTCCTTATTCTTTATGGAACTTTGCTGGTTCATTTCTATCTCAATCTGCCCCAATGCCTCCAATATTTATTTCCTTCGAACTCAATCATATTTTTATTTATTGAAGATAATGCCTGCATACAAGACTCTTTTACATATTTGACAAGTTTCTTTCCTTCATCCAAATTTGTTTCACAGGCTTTTAGGGCCATTTCGCCTCTTACTTGTTCAAAATGAGAGAGAAGGGTAAGACCAGGGGAATTATATTTCTTCTTCCCTATGATAACCTCTTGAAACTTATAATGGGCTGTGCATGCCTCTTTTTTCTTGACATAAATATATTTTAGAGAAAGGTGTACTACCTGATAGAATTTTTAAATAACATCTACTTTTTGATAGAGTTATTTCTAGGAAACTTCCAACCTCTCATTGATTTCTGATGCTTGTGTTTTGAAGGCCAAAATGTCTATCATTGTGTTCTTTGTTAGGGTCAATTTGTCTTGTAGTTTCTCAATAAAATTGTCACAATGAGTGATCAATCCTTTGCTGGTCTGTGAACTTTGGTCGAGTAGCTCAAGGTTATCCTATAAACTGCTTAATTTGATGTTCTATATTATATATCTCATTTTGCAATTGTTCTACCAAGAGGCATTTCTGTCGCAGTTGTTCGATTAAATTTTCCACTGACCATTGATTGGCAGTGGAAAAAGCCCCTATTGAACTTGCAAATTCTTTCGCAAACTATGGAATGTCATGGTATTTCCCATCATACACCAATATTTCCCTTTTAGTGATAACTCCATCCTTTTGGTGAGATTCTCTCTTTACAATAGCTTTTCATTTCTTGCTGAAAAATAAATCCGAGGGAGGCATCTCTTCAGGCAATATAGGAGTAATATCACCTACAAAATTGAGTTCGGAACTAGGATTTACGAAGCTGGTCTGTAAAGGGGTTAATGATGTAATAAGAGACAAAATTGATATGGAAGGTTCTTGTCCTGTTTTATTCGAGGTTCTAGTAGGAGTAGTTGGTGTTGAATGAGGGACAAGTTGTCCTAGATTCATGAAGGCTTCGAAACTAGCTAATACTTGTGGATAATTCACTCCTGACAGTGATGCGCTTATTTTGTGGAATAATACTTCTGGGATTTTTGGGACTTCCTCAACTTTGTGCTTAGCTGTGCAACTTGGCTCAGATCCTGTAGGTCTAGATTCCTGTGAAAGAGGTGTGGGTTTTGACTCCCCTTGCAATATCTTTGGTAAATTGTTTTGTCTGTGTTTCTAAAAGATGAGGAAACCAAATTGTTGGTCAAGAGGCAGAGTTTGGAATCTTCTTTAGACTTCCTCATAATATCTAACTCCCCTGAACACTTCGTCATAAGGAGAATTCTCATGGATGTATCACTTCATGTTAAACTGAGCCAGATGGTTTTCCACTATCTTATGTGGATAATGCTTCTTGAACTCGATGTAAACTAATTTAACATCTTCCAGGGCTGCGACCTCGACTTTAGAATGACCGAAATATAATAGTGTGAACATGGAAACTTGAATGGGGAAAGTTTTCCAACCATTTTTCTAAGCTGCTTTCAACTCCTTGCTGATACCTCCTGCTATGGTCTGGTATGCCACCTCTCTGCACACCAACCTGTCCAGTAAAAATTGTGGAAGGGCATGAGGAGGAACAAAACAACCAAATATCCTGATATAGGATATGTTCTCCTCAATGAACTAGTTTGCAAGTGTTCCTAAGTTCCCCATGATCTTTTCTGAAATACGAGTGGTGGGTGTCCATAAATAGTTATATGAACAAGCACTAAAACATTGTGACATATTCCGTAAAATAAATCTTTGGCCTTCTCCTTCCATAATTTGGAATGGTAAAAATGAATTGGCTAAGAACTGGCTGGAGTCCATTTCTAGTTCATCAGGGGAAAATTGGTCATGAAACAAATGGCATCCATAACATATGCTGACATGTTAGACTACCCTTTTGGTTTTGATGATTTATACTCAACGATTTCCTTGGCCAACTTATCAGATATCATTTTAGCCGAATTGAAGGTATAACCCTCAACTACCTCATTCATGTGGATATCCACTCAACTGAGAAATGTGTAGGGTTCTTCTTCCCAAACTGAAGATAGAGGATCATGGCTACATACAACATACGAACATCTAAATACCTCATGGCGTACATACCATGATATTCAACTCTGAATTTTTCCAGATGTCCCCACCAGGTCTTGACTATATCATGACCATTTCTACCATATTGGGTGCATTCATTTCTCTCAAACTCTAGAAGAAAAGCGACATCGTAAGTGTATTTAGGGGTATGGGAAATCTTGTAAATTACTTGTAGATTCTCTGGTCAAAAAGAGCTGATGATGACCTACTGGTGGTTGATGATGCTCCTGGTTTGGATGTTGACATGTTCCAAAGCCCAATTTATCATATCATTGCAGGGTTTGATTCTTGGCTATGCAATGATCTTATGCAGTTTTGATTGCACTACAAATTTAATCTTGGATGAGAAGGACTCGTCGTCTTCCTCAACAGAGTCATCTGGACAGTTAATGATGTCTTTCTCTAAGACAGTAAAAACCTGCATCCAAGTTTTAATGGCTTCCGCAACTCGCAGAGTCGTGTTTGATAGAACATATGCATTTGGATTTGAATCATCACCCAATGCATCAATCTTCTTTGTAGTTTTTTGTGGCACCATAATCCTCAAGGAAATAAAATTAACATGCATGTAACAAGAGAAGTATGTAAGCTCTACCTTTGAATAAAAAACTGTTAATTGCAAATAGTAGAAATGACTTTGAAATTCAAAGTACTTTATTCAAAAAGTCTATCGATCTTCATATAGCTCTACTGACGAATAATTTATTAATCTTAATGCGTTTGTACTTGGTGATTCACAATCTTTATTTGAAATCATTAGCCTTGATCAATCATAAATGTCATTAATGCTTAAATGATTTCGCGTTCGAAAGTTTGGATGTATTGAGGTGGAAATCTCCAGAAGTCCGATTTTCAGAGGAGTTAATGTCACCGATAATCACTTTTATATCTTAATTAATCATGTTTATAACATTATATTAACTTTAAGTATTTCAGTTGGAAATTGAAAGTTTAGATATATACAAAATTTTTCAATCGAAGCTGAAGTGATTAATTAACACTTAATCATGATTCATTAAATTCGCTAGTCGTTTTATTAATTCCTTCAAAACCCTTTTATTTTTTGTAATCACTTTACTTTGAATCTTTGATAATAAGGGGATTGTGAAATCAAAAAATCTAAGGGTAATCTCCTGGAGTGATGTGGCAAAGATGATGTCATTCTAATAACATGTCAAGAAAAAAGAGGTGCCACATGTCACTTGAAATGTGCAAATCATTTGATGTAATAAAAAATAAATGGCATGTGTGAACTCAAGAAAATAATCATTTGATGTAATAAAAAATAAATGGCATGTGTGAACTCAAGAAAATATTTTTAAAGGACACGTGTCCTATGTCTCATTTCCGTAAGTCTTTTACGAAAATTCATGAGTGTCTATCTTCGGTACTTTGGAGTTTCGGGGTTTTCGTTGTTTAGGTTTGTTGGAATACTCGAAGTGTGAAGATGCAAAGCGACCATTAAAGGATTTCTTTTAAAACTTAGGCGGCTTATAAGATTCAACTATCATTAGGATTGTTCGTTCAAATTAGACTTGCTTATTGACGATATATACTGTAAGCGCCTTATTGATGAAGAACAACCAATGGATTTATTTTAATTTTAAAAGGTCACTTTCTAGGTTTGTTTTTCTTTTTTGGGTAAAATTTTATTTCTAAGAGGTAAAATATATAAAGTTCAAAAGCTCAAAATTATGTTTGTTCTAACATAGGCTCCATCTGGGGACTGTGGCTTCCTGTGAGGCATGAAAAAATATTAGAGAAAGTTCCTTTATTGGGTAAATGGAGTCATTATTGCTTTTTGAAAAACATGTTCCAGTTTTATTTAAGAATTAATCATACATAGAAAAACGAACTCAACCAAATCTCAGAAAAACCTTCAAAACATACTTAATGATTGATATAAAGTTAGGATATTTAAAATTTTTGTTTTCCTAAAATGGATTTTAGAATTGTTTAAGATAATCACAATAAATTTAACTAAAATATCATTCTTCGACCAACTTTGTTTGCTTCAAGGTTAAGAAGATGTAACAATTTATTTAGGGAATCCCTAGTTGGTTCAAGATGTAAATATCATCGGAAAGAGAATTAGATAACAGAGTATGATATATAGATATGTATGTCAGCCTTACATATATCATAGATATTGCTTCACATCCAATGAGCCTCATCAGTACCCTCGTGAAGTTATCTACTTCTCCCATTGAATTTCCTTTCACCACTTCAATTAACACTTTTGCATTTTGCTGAGATGAGGGAAATTATGATATGAATTTCCTTTCATCATCTCTGTTGGACAAGATGGGGGAAATCAAATTATGAATTTCCTTTCACCATTTGTCTTATATTTTAATATTTTGAACTGGGGGCAATCAATCTGTATGTAACATACAAGGGATGATATCCATTTATAAATTTTGAAAAGAAGGTATGTCCACAATTTTAAGAATACTCTGAAACTAACTTTCTTCCAATTATCAATACACCTTCACCTATAGGAATTTTTTTTATGGGAATCTTGATCTTTCAGGGATCAACCTTGAGCGAATTAGTCAGTTTAACATTTGATAGAAGAGCTAAAATTATCAGGATTATCCTAGACATACTTTTTCGATTAAAATCAAAGGAAATAAATATTTTCGCCTAATCTTGTTTTGAAAATATATTTTTAAGTTTTTAGAGTCAAGGTAAGTTTCTTTCTTTCTACGAAGACTAAAAAGGGGGAGAAAGGAAAAATAAAATCTGTAATGAATAAAAAATTGGGGATAGGTAAAAAGTAACCAAATCAAAGATTCAGACGATATGAAACCAAATTATCATAATCCCACATGAGTTTGTGTCTTTAGTTCAAACTTCATTCAAGTTTATTTATTATCGTTTTTATTTTCATTTTAGAGATGGCTTTGAAATTTATCAGCATGGCATTTTAAGATGTAATTTTACACCTCTCTTATTATTAGGTCAGGTGATAATATTATCATGAGAAAAACTTCCTTCACATTAATTTCAAAAGAACTTTTAAAATTTATTTGAACTATAAGAAGAGTAGGGACTCATACCTTATATTCCTTTTAAAATTTCAGCAAGGTGGATTGTTAATTTATCATTTGTTTTTAGAGAAATCAACTGTTTGAAAAAAGAGTGTTGAATTTTTATTCAACCTCATCTCCTATTCGAAAAGATCTATTCTACAAGAGGAATACAATGTAAAATGTTAGAAAATCCTATAGAATAGAGATGATATGTGATAAAAATGTTTTTATTTTTCATTTCAATGATATCAAGCAATCATAAATTTATTGAAAATATTTACAACAAATGATCAAATGACTCGAGTAATTTACAAAAATAAAGGAACAATTGAAAATTAAAATGCCAATGTCAATCCAATCCGCTATATACAATAGAAATCTAAAATCTAACTACTGCATGAAATGTTTTAAATAACGCCCATTAATAGGAGCGTCAAGAATTTATCCATCAAGATTTTCCAGTGAGAATGAGTTTCTCCCTTCAACAACTGCAATTTTGAATGGTCCAAACCAGAGATGATCGAATTTGCCATGATTCCCTACATCTTCCTTTCTAGCTTCCCATTTTAAGACTAAATCGCCAGGACAAAACTCTCTGTCTTTGGATTTTTTATCGAAAAGGGATTTAATATTATCTTGGTACTTTTGAAGCTTATCATCCACTTCCACTCTATTTTGTTGAACTTTGATGATTTGATTCATTCTTCTCGTAACGTCGTTTGGCTCTTCATTTTCATCCTGCTAGAGTTTCATCACAGGAAGAGAAAGATTAATAGGAAGGATGACTCCAGTACCATAAAAGAATTGGAATTGAGACATACCTATAGATTTCTTGGTGCCAATTTAGTTTTCCCATAAGGAATACTTTAAGTGAACATGCCAATATTTTTTATTTTCTGTCAAAACCTTTTTGATTATAGTCATCAAGATCTTGTTAGATGATTCATCCAACCCATTCCCATGAGAATAATAAGATGTAGAATGACCTAAAATAATATTGTACTTTTGACAAAAATTGATCATTGCCATATATTTAAAGGCATGAGCGTTATCAATGACTATTTTTCTAGGACACCCAAATCTTGCTAGGATGTTTTCTTCCAGAAACTTTATTACTACAGAATCCATAGCATTCCGAGTTGGAATGGATTCAACCCATTTCGTAAAGTACTTGGTAGCATTTAGAATCCATCTATGTTGAGCACTTAATTGCAGATGAATTTCTTCAATGAATTCTAGGCCCCATTGCTGGAAAGGAGCTTCATCTTTTACTGGAATTAAAGGTAAGGCAGGGATATTTTTCTTACCACCAAACAATTGGCATGAATTGCAAGCTCCGAACCTTGCATTTACATTAGTAAATAACTTTGGCCAATAATATCATGCCCTTAAAATATTGTAAGCTATTTCTCTCCAGGAATGACGTCCTTCACATCCTCCTTCATGAAATTCATCAATGAAACCTTCTGTTTCAGATTCTGTCAGGCAAAATAACAAGAAACCTAGAGGGTCTTTCCAGTATAGATTGTCATTAACAATGAAATACTTAATTGCATGTAGCTTTAAAGTTCTTTCTTTATAAGGATTCATGTCATTTGGGCATTGTAGAGTAAAGAGTTATGTAACAATATGTTATAACCCTAATTTGCACCGAACATGCATACCTGGCATCAGGTCATTTCACTTGCCATTTTTTCCAAGACACCATTGAAAAACTCTTCTAAAAAGCCATCCTTTTGAAGGCATACGTGCCCCACACCATTGTTTCCCATGTATATACACTAGCTAACCCATTACAGCCCGGGTATACTGCAAAAAGAACAAAAAATAGAAAGTTGCAGACATAATATAGATTTCTGGGTAATTGCCTAAATCGTTTGACCACCCATGGCCAGTCACTCAACTAGATAGCTACCCTTTTTTGTATTCCCCTTGCCCCAATATTTTTGCAACCATTTTGTGAGTAGAAACATATGTGGAAGTGGTTGGTGCACAACTGAAGAGGAGGCCAGGACCAGGTTCGAGGAGCAATGGCTGATCTCACCATTGTAAGTTACTTTTGTGAGGTTAATAATAAATAAGTACTTTTCCCATCCCGCCATATGAGGTGTTCAAATAATCAGTTTTGATTATATTTTATTAGAACCTCTAACCCACTAATGCATATGCATGATGGATGTTTGGATTTCTTTGTTTGTTTGTTCATTAATGCAGGTTGGATTTGGGAGGAAACTTGTAGTCAAGGAGCTACCAAACGCGCAAGGATCAACACCAAACGTGGAAGTTCAAGGTAGAGTTACCAGATCCTTTTATCCTTGTATTTTATGCTTGAATGTGGGTCTATGCTGGGATAATAGTAAAAATTAAGAGACTTTAGATGGTCATTTCTACAGGCATTATAGAACCCTTAGTGCTAGTTCGTAGGGGGTTTTCCCACCCACAACAGAATTGGCGACCATACTGGGGAAGATCTCTAGGGTTTTTGGGGATACTTTTTGGGTGTTTTAAATTGGTTTGATGACCTTTTTCTAAGTTTCTGAAAGAGTCTGAGTTTGTAGGGATTTTGGTATTCCATACCAGTACTCCCTCCTTTGATTACTAGACTGATTTTTATTTTTAGGGAAGTCATAGAGGTATACGCGGCCTGTACAAGGCCTGAGAACATATATACATGCCCTACTTTTGGACAACCCGTGTACATACACTCATTGTTGAAGGGTCACTAGCGTGCTTGGCTTCAGAAAATATTTTTTAAAGAAGAGGTAGTCATCCTCTCCCCTGCCAGAAGTCATACTTCTCAAGGGTTTTTTGATCCATTCCCGATCTCTGTTGTTGCAGTCTGTAGTTTAGATATGACCTCAGATTAGCTTTACTTTGTCAAAGTTTCTTTGCATCTTCTTTATAAAAGTAAGTTTCTGTGTATTTAAGGGATTCTGGTTTTCAATACCAGTATTCCCTACCTCTGCTTGACTGCTTGTTTTTCATTTTTTGAAGAGTTTCAGAGGTGCGCGCGACTTGTAGTGGGCCTGCATGCATGCATACACACCTTGCCCTTGGAAAACCCACGTACATACTCTTGTTGTTTAAGTGTTAGTGGCGTGCCTGTTGAGACTTTTTTTTTTTTTAAGAAGAGGCAGTCATCCTCTTCCCTGTCAGGAATCACACTTCTCAGGGGTTTTATTGATCTATCCCTGGTCTCTTTCATAAAAATCTGTAGCCTAGGTTTGACTTTAGCGCAACTTTCTTTTTCTTTGAAAGATTTCTTATTTTTCTTTATTAGGTTTTTGGATGAGATTGTGAGTCTATTCTTATATGCCTTTTTGGGTTTGGTCAATGACTCCTTGCGATCCGCAGGAGAGCTAGAAATCATTTATTGGTTTTGTCTTGTCTTTATTTTTCCCCTTTTTCTTTTGAAAAGAAGAAAAGAATACACATTAAAATTTCTTGTTTTTGGAGGCATAATAAAAAAATATAGATTTCACTTTCTTTGTTTGGTCAAGTAGTTGGTTGTTTGCATTAGCAATCAGAAAAAATACTTCTTTCATAAGTTCTTGGCTGATTGATTTAGGACAATAAGTAGCTCATAGTCGAGAGAAATCTTGTTTTTTGTTTTCTGTTAAAAGATTTAAAAAAAAAAAAAGTAGTTTGAAAAATTGATTAAAGAGTTTAAATGTGCATATCTGAATTTGTGAAGAGGAAGTAGATTGTTTTCAGTATCAGTATATGCTCTTCTCTTTAATATCTTAAAAACATCATTGGTTCCATTTCTATTCCCTTTGACTTAAGACATCCACTTAGATTAACGATTAATTAAAATCAACTAGGCTTTATGATTGTAGGGTCCATCAACTAGTCTAGGCTAGAGCCTTGATTTAGTATTGGAGAGGAAACTCTTCAAGGCTACAAAAACAAACATAAGATTCTATGCTAGGGAGTGCTAAAAAGTCTAGTATCATGAAATTTATCTGGGACCCCCCTCTAACACAGGGGATAAACACAAGGTTGAATGAAGAAAGGTAGCGGAGATAACCCCTCCAAAGTCGGACCAAGTGTAGTGGGGAACACATATAGAGGGCTTATCTATGGATTTCATTTATCACATTTGCCACAGAGCTTCGTGGGTCTCAAATCCTTTCAAGGTCCTTAGTTGTATTCCAGAACACTTGCTTTGATACTCTTGATAGGTTTTGGGCTTGATACCCCACTCATTGCGGTCCACCCAACTGTCGATTGTACCTGCCTGGTGACTGTTCATGCACTGGAAACTTAGTTGACTTTATTTTAGGGACTTACTTAGGTGATTGTGGGGGTATACTATGGTACCTAAGATAGACATCATGCCATTATTTGCAGAGTATACCCGGAGGGTGCTTCCTTATTTGAGTTGCACTTGCACCGGTAAGTTGCTCCAGTGTTGGCTAGTGTAACTATTCCTCCAACTAGCTAGTGATCTTCTTGTCTTACCTCATAAGGATTTTTTCTAGTGTGTGTTGGTTCTTGGATGTTAATAGAAAGCCCTAGTGTGTCATTGATCTTCTCACACAGTGGAGGATCAGGAGCTCCGCCAGTCACAAAGGCTTCTTGGCCTGCCACCAGTCAATCTAGAGCCACCCCCGCCACCGCTAAGGCGAAGACTAGACCAACAAGGGTCTTTTGAGGTGATCGAGTCACAGGAAACTATGCCTGACCCATATATGAGAGAATAACATTTGATTCTAGAGGAAACAACCATTTCATACCCTGGAGCGTAAGCTCTTGGTTCGTGCGAACCTCTGAACATTGATTTATCGATGCCCGTCATTGTACAAGTTTATCCTTACGAGCGCCTGATGGTGTCACAATTAGAAATGGAACCAAATGCTATGAATTCTTTAGGGAATTTCCATATTACCTCCACGACTGTCACTATAGGGGGTGTTACACCTCCTAACCAACTTTCACCAGTCTGGACCACCATGGTCTTGACCACCTCTACCTCGAAAAATGGTCTAATTCCATCTATCGCGACGATCACTGATCCTTTCACTCAGAGTGCGACATGCCCTCCGTTTTCATATGGGATGCCTGGCTTCGATATGAACTATGTCCTTTCATACTCCACTCTACAGACTTTAGTTCTAGGGGAAGGGAGCTCTAACACTCCCCTGCAAGGATCCATGGGAGGCACATCAACTTCCTCTAATTCTTTCTCTTACGGAGGGGGTCATATAACTTCTTCGTTCCCTTCACTCGACGGTACTCACTAGCATCCCACCAGGCCGAACATAAACTTTAGCTCGTTTGGAGTAGGTAGTCAAGGACTTCCTTATTATAGAATGCTAGTAGGTTCAACACCATTCTCTTTTCTCGACACATTTGGTAACAACGCTTTCTCATCAGCTGCCATCTTGGCCGGGGGAAAATCCTTCCATAGTCAATGGAACCCTAGGAAAGGCTCAGGACCTATGCTCATCGGATTGCTAGGGGCAAACCCTTTCCAAAATACTTGGAACTTAACGCAAGCCCAACCTTCTATGTCTTATTATGGGAGTCAGTCGATGATGTCTCAACAAGCACAAAACCCGTACTCTAGTCATGGCCATGGTTTTTACCAGAACCCTAGCCAACAACGTAACTTTTCCTGGCAGCCTGGTGATAGTCAAACTCCAGGCCCCTTTTTCCATGGTTATAATCAACAACCCAAATTACCATTTTTGACAACTTTGCACTTGCTAGACTTGATAAGGTTATTGAATGACCCTATTTGTCACAATTTGCATTGGCCTCCTATGCCGACCAAGTTTCCTTTGAACATTCCAAAGTTTGAAGATAAGCCTAATGAAGATCTAGGCGATCATGTGACTACCTTTCATCTGTGGTGCTCACCCAATTCATTGAAAGACGACTCCATTCAGTTGTGTTTGTTTCAACACACTCTCATAGGGAGTGCTGTGAAATGGTACATTAAGCTCGGCTACTGGAGATACTCTTCCTTCAACGAATTGGAAATGGATTTCTTAAACCATCTCCAATTACTTGTGAGATACGATGCCGACACTGAATTGCTAGCCAACTTTAAGTACACAAAAGCGGACCATATCTCCGATCACATCCGAGAATGGAGGCGCTGAAAGAGTTTGATAAAAGTGCCAGTCCCACCAAGATTCCTCCTTGAGTGGTTCCTTAAGTATTTGGTGTTGGAAAATGTTTACCAAGTAGCATATGCTTGTCATTGATGGCAAGTACAGCAGTGGAGATGGTAGGATAAGAAGGATAAAAATCCCTTGGGGATTCAGACGTGAAAGCTCAGGAGGAACAAC